>JAHWFP010034986.1:0-41858 GCA_023313725.1 Lithobius niger | reverse complement strand
TACCAGTGTTTTTAACGTTTTATGCGTCAAGCTTGAGTGTCTTTTTTTAACAATACATAACGCATTTATTAACCATTCATACTTGTGAAAGTATAGGAACAGATAATAAATGTGTTGGCGTGCATTTTTGTTCATAGTGTTCATGGGAACTGGTGGTTGTGTGGTAAACGCTTATATTCTGCAAATAAGAATTTGATATAAACTGACAATCAATCAATGCTCACTACCCAAATCTGGAGATGATGTATGTCTGTAAAACACGTTATTGATCAGATAAGTTACGCTAACCTCCATCCCGAGCTAGTACGAAATATTGGGGTAGTCTGCATTCTGAGCTAGTCGGTAAAGAAAAATAACGTACACCAGTAAATATAAATAAATGTAAAGTTGGAAAACCTAGAATTTTCACGTGTTGTAACACAGCAATAGTGAGTCATCTAAAACGTTACAGAAAAGCTTATTCTTGTTATTTTACTGTTTGAATAAATACGGATGCAAACCATTTACGTTGCCTTGTGGACTCAAATGTCAGACTGCCTGAGCGGGAAATCGAACCCACGACCTTTGAAACCAAATTCTGAGGTCTACCGATGAGCCATAGGGCCTTGGCATTTTGTTTGAAAGGTTTGAAAGGTGACTCCCTGGTACTACAATCAACTTGGAGTTATTCACTATGTTTACATGGCGACAGTTTAACGATGGGCTTTAAACTGCGTATCAAAAAACCGCACCTATTTATAGGGCCGTAGCTAGCCCCCTTGGTGCCCAAGCGAGCCAACTGGGCGGCGCCCCCCCCCCTTACACCAACTACCTATATCAACTAAAAATTTCACGGATATTATATTGAGGCTTACATAATTAAATACTAACTACTCCTAGTAAATGCGAGAGACCTGTACTAGGTATTTAAAGCAGTTGAAGACAATGGACATTAACAAATAACAAAAAAAAAAATGATTTTTTTTATTGAACTAATGGGATTTCGTATTAATTTGGGATTGTCAACGGATCAAAAAACCTCAAATAAAATGATAAAGAGATGAGAGTAATATATTTCGCTATAGAACAACCTGAAAATAAACATTTCAGTATAACTAATTCAACCGGACCGGAGTAAAAAACAGTTTTGTGTCCAATTTTCGCATTTTTCGGGTGCAAGCATCTCTTTAAGAAGCAAGTATACTGAAGTGCTTCTCTATAAACGTTTTTTTTAAATTTTTTTATTTCAGTTTTCGGTTTTCTGATCATTTAAGGAAAAACAAATAATCGGCTAACAAAACATCCGGAAATTATGCAGCGAGCACTAAACCAAGTCCAAGCAAGCTCGTTCTCTTACAGCGTTGTGAACTTGATGCAACATGATCCGTTAAAAAATACAATATTTGTGCTTTACCGTCCACTTCCACGGTTAACGGTTAGCAGGAATTCGGCGAGGCGCCCCCAGCAAGGCAGCGCCCTAGGCGGACGCCTTGCTGGCCTTACCCTTCCTACGGCCCTGCCTGTTTATAAGATTCAAGACCGTGATTAGGGCCATTCCGCTAAGGAAGGCGATTCATGTCAGTACGCTCTGAAAACTCTTCCTTCTTGCCTTCCCTTTGGCGAATAGTGAGCAAGTCCCATGCTGCTCTACCCCAAGCATGTATTAAACTTGTAGGCCAATAAGGTTTGCATACGTTTGGAAATTTGGATTTAAGGTCAGCTTAAACCCAAATAATCAAACGTATGCAAGCCTTATTGGTCTTCCTAGTCATGTACGTTTATTTTCAGTTTATTTAGCTAAAATTCGAGTGGCACCAGTCCTGCAGAAATTACGTGGACTCCGTAACGGTGCCCGCCGTGTTTATCAGGCGTCCACCAACGTCTCAATGCGACTACTAGTATTTACATGAGTAAAGATTATGTGTATCAGAGTCCCGATCCACCTCTGTAAAGCGCTTCAGGTTCCGTACCACCAGATGGAGAAAGCGCCACGAACGGGTGTTTACAAGAGCCACATAGGTGAAACGAACGCTATGCACATCCTTTTGAAGCGCTTCGAAGTAGTCATGCAAACGCATTGATTATATCTGATCATTTTGTCTTACAAACGCACACGATTTTCATGCGTAGTTTTCTTTTTCCAGGGAAGAATGGTTCCATTATTTGATACCAAGAAACTACTCCAGTTATCGGCCACCAGGAATTTACCGCCGAGTTAATCATTCAGGTAATAAATATTAACTAACTAACTAAATATTAACGGCTCAAGCGCATTTCAAGCATTGGGTCGAGCCGTTATTGTAATTTAAGATTTTCTAACTTGCATGGACATTTTTGAAATGGAAAACTCGTAGTCTTTCTTTTGACGTTTCCTTCGAAGAAGCTTTGGTTACTTGTAATTAAAGTGATGGTAAAAAATCGCTACCTCAATGATGCATTTTTGCAAGGCTTCACTTAGGTTATTGCATGTAGGTACAAAAAATGTACCATTCTTTCCAGTTTTTAAAGAGGTGACAGAAATCGAAGCTCCAGTTCTCAAGACTTAAACATTTTTTTCATAAAAAAAACTTTTATTTCGTTTTGTGCCATTGCCTTGTTTGCTTAAAATACAAAGACGGACAGGCCGTAACTTATTTTTTGTCCATATTTTGAACATAAGGTTGAAACCACAATGGTAACAATTTTTGTGTAAATTGTTGTTTTGGTAGTAACTTAATAAAGTTACAAAAAACTTATTGTTGTTACAATTCTAGTCATTTAATTTATCAAAAAGACGTCCAGGAAAAAAACAAATATTATAATTAAAAAAGCTTAAGCGTATAAAATTCGGGTGTAAGCCTTTAAACTTCTCTATGCTCTAAAGATTTTTAGAGCCAAAAAATCCCCTCCCCCACCTTAAGTTGAGTTAAGTTAAGGGGGAGGATGGAAGCGGCAAAGCCAAGTTAGCCTTTAGTGACCACAAATCTAACAAAGACTTCCAGTTATCAATACTGGAAGCACTGACAATTTGTTGCTACAATCGATTCGACAGACTGACAGCTCTCTGCGAAAAACCAACCTTTCTTTATGTCTGTTTTGAGTGATTTGGGCAGCAGTTTACGGCTGTAACCAGGCAACAGCAGAAATAGAAGTCATGCACGCTACAGTTTCTGTTCCCTGCCACTGCGTGATGTCTCAATATCGACTTTGCCTCATAACTTTGTGACCTTGACCTTGTTTTAGATAGTTTGAGAAACATTGCCGTCTCTTGAACATTGAAAGCACGAAATAAAAAAAAAAAAAACATGCAGGCTGGTTGAAGACATGCAAGCAGGTGGGAATTAAACAGCACTGTGCCCAAGGTTTTTTTTCCTTAAAAAAATATTCCTATTCTTTAAAAAAAAAAGAGGAAACAACCTTCTGGTAAAGATGCGTATTTGTTCCCCCCAACAAGAAAAGCGTAGGCTTTATAGACGAACGTATTGTCACGGATTTAACCCTACCATACACTACCTTCTATGTAATTAAACCGCCCCCCCCCCCCCCAAAAAAAAAATTAAATTTTTTAACAATGTTGGGTGTTAATTCTAGATGGGGGGGGGAGGTTATGGGTCCACACTTTTAGCAATGTACGCAACGTTAGTAGGCTGCAATATTTTGGTAATTGTGAGCGAATTAGGTCAACAAAATATAGCAAAATAGCATGGTGAGTTGAACCCATTTATACACGTACTTTTCTAGGCAGTTTTAGTATCATGGAATCCTGATGCCTTTTCAGTAAAACCTTGCATTATTTTCAATGCCACTGTGCAATCCAGTTCTCCATAAAATAAAGGCTAAAACTTGATAGTGCAATGTAAAGATTCTGCTTAAATTTTGTCTCAACACTTCATAAAATAATTAAAAGCTTCTATAAAAAAATCTGGTAATGTTCAAATTTGAGCCGGTTCAGCCATACAAGCATTAATTGCTTCGGCTGACATAAGGCTCGTCAAAATTGTATAAAAAAATAATAAACTCTGTTATTAAATTTCTTTTCCAATACTTACATCGTGCATTCTTTATGTGACTAAGTTACACGTCAGTGGCTGATAAGCAAATGGATGATTTAATCCAATACCACTTTGCAGGCAACCAAAAATAATTATATGCACAACTGCCCAACCAACTAGTCTCCCCTTGGAAAACTATCTGCTAACTTTGTTTTTCACTGGACTGTTAATGGCCACCTCTGATTATGTGACCTTATGCAGCCAAAGGAGGCCCTGCTAATGTCATGTTGACCACGCTTGAAGTTGGAAAATTTTGTTGGGGCAAACCACATTTTAAGACAAATTTCGTCTCGAAATAAACAAATGGAAGCCATTTAAACACTTGCTACTACATGGTACAATCCGTCGAGGGGAGAGTTGGAAGTTCACAGAAATAAACTTGCCAGCATTTGCGTAAGGTTGCATATTGCATATTCAAATTTGATAAGAAAATAAAGATACTTTTATTCTCTTCTAAGATACCACAATCATAATGCTTTCAAGTCTGTTACTGATAATACCTTAACTTAAATTAAAAATATGTATAAAAATATTTATAAAAGAACCTTTGGGCAGTTTATCCATACCTGCAAACCATCATGGCTCAAATTTAACCCTAACCCACAATGCCCCCCCTTTCCTAAACTTTAATTTAATAAATGCAACACTAAAAAAATTGCCAGCACAAGGATTTGAACCCAGTCCCAGCTGCACATAAAGCTACCACTATACCAACTAACCTATGGTGGTAGACAAGGTTTTACTGTTGCAAGGAAAGTGAGATAGTTGATTAATAAAAAAAACCTATATTTATTTAACAGGTTCTAGTCGAGTTTATAGGTAATAAGCTCGATTGGAACCTGTTAAATGAACACCGGTTTTTTGTTGTTGTTAAATTTTTAAAGATATTTTTGTATTAGCTGATTAGTCTAAAATAAGCTTAATTGGAGTTTGGGAATTAGGGTTAAATTAAACATTCTAACTGAATTAATTCATAAGGAGTCCATTGGGAGGGGAGAGGCAGATACCAGATACCGGAAACAAAGGATAAACACATTTTTCTTTTATTAACCAACAATTAAAACAAAAGGGGCAAAAAAAAAAAGATTGGAATGGGGAGTGGCAGTAATTAACTCGACTACCCATCCAAATTCAACTATATGTAGCAAAGGGAAGAAGGGATAAGTAGGAGGGAGAGGAGGGAGAGGAAGGGGAGCAAAGGAGAAAGCACTGTGTTGTGGTTTATAAACAACACAGTTTTGAAAAGCGCAAGTTTTAAAATTTTTTATATTTTCGGAATTAAATTTCTTGTTGATTAAACTCTAACTTTAGGAATTTACGATTCTATAGTGGTGAAACGGCCAAATCTCTCTATAGTAGTGCGACTTGCGGGTTGAATTGTTCACTTTCAGTGAAAAGCATGAAATTTGGTATGGATGCACGTGATGGGTAACTAGAAAAAAATAGCTATGATACCAAGTTCAAAGCTGATTTACACCCCCCCCCCCCACAAAAAAAAAAAAACGCTTTTTGGACTGTAACGCTTTAATCGTCAACAAAGCAAAAGCAAAATGTGAAGCAAAAACGTTCAGCACACAATTCTGGACAAGAAACCAGTTACAGCTGCACCTTTAAACGGCCTTAGGAAAGTCCCTATACAAGCTAAACTATTTCGGTTAGGACTGATGGATAGAATAGATACCCACCTTTCAAAAATATCCAAGTATTTCTATTTTGGGTTATTAGTAAGTTCGCAAGAGCAATTTGAAAACGAAAACCACCATACGCGTTTACCACTAGGCCATTACCTCTCCACCTTTAAATGGGCGTCGGAAGGTCCCTTTCTAAGCTAAACAGTTTTGGTTAATATTTATGGAAGAATTAATCCCCACCTTTCAGAAAATCCTAAGGATGTCTATTTCGAGATATTAGAAAGCTCGCAAGAGCACTTTGAAACCGAAGGTCACCATGACAACCCAGGAGTGGGCCTGCAAATTAAAAGTGGTAAACTTGAAATACGAATTTGGGGTTCAATGGATTCTTTTATTTAAAAAATGTATATCACCTTTCTTGTCCAGAATTGTGTGCTGAACATTTCTGCTTCACATTATGCTCTTGATTTGTTGACGGTTAAGCAGTTACAGCCAGAAAACCTTTTTGGGGGGCGTAAATAGACTCCTCCCCCAAGCCTCTGTTCCCCCTAGCTACTTAAATAAAAACCTCTTCGACGGGAGACATAGAAGACATGCAGGATACAGTCACTGTGCACTGCGTGATGTCATGAAATCAACAAAACTTCCCTTTTAACTATAAGACCTTGATCTTGTTTTTGCGTGAAAAAATTAGCTGCGTGTTGAACATTGAAAGAAGAAATAAAAAAAATTATTTTGACCTTACCGTTCATTCAATTGCAGACTTCTGCCCTAACCTTATATATGAAAATTACAACCGTGCATATTTTTACCAGCCTTTAGGAAAATAATTTGCAAGCTAAGTAAACGTCGCAATGGAAGCATTTCGTCTGAATTTAGGGTATGTTTAGTAATCGTGAAAGCCCACGTTTTCGACATGCATTATGAAAAGCGCTTCACATTAATTCCTTTCTTTCATACTATCATATTTCAAAAAATAAACGTTAAGGTAGCACTATAATGAAATCCAAAATTCTCAGCCTAAAAATATGGGAGAAGCATGTGGCTGCTACAGGGCTCAGCAAGTGGCCTGTGAGCCTAGGCATCTGACTTTCTTCACCTTTGATAAATGTTAGACTGGGCAAGGGTAAAAAATATGTTTGCTGAGAGTGTATCGTATCCTTAAAGAATCTTCGTAAGGCTTGATGTAACAGCTCATGACAAAAAGTATTTTGAAAGAGTCTTTCATAAGTTGAAAAAAGAAGTCGTCTTTTTTACATTGGATCGAAAACCCATGCTATTTTCACCCAAATTACTAAAGATGGTCGGGAGAGCGTTGCCCAAAGAATCTTGTCAGTGCTTTTTTGTGAGCTTATCCTAACCTAAGCATAAGCTAAATCATTTTTCTCTTCTAGAGACAAATAGGGTGTCGTGTTTCGTGACTGCTCATTCCATCACGAAACTTTCAATGATATCTATGGTAAGTTTGTCATTTGTATTGTCAGTATTGGTGCTTTGTATTTTGCGCATGAGGGTGCACGGGTATCTGTGAGTGAGCACTGGGGCATCAAATTCGACAGGTGTCTCAGTCACGGCTGTACATGTCTAGCTTCTTATCAGGTTCGATCCTGTCGAAGGGAAATGTATATGTATGGGTTTTTCTCCGGTTGCTTCCCACCTGTTGCACTAGGGTTTCCAGCATTTGCTTAATACAGTATACTGGTATCACCCAACAAAGAATCTAACCATAAAGTGGACAAGGTGGTAAAGTGGCGACTCGTATCTATGTATATTATGGCACGTTAAAGATCCAAGTAGTTTCTTATAGGAATTACCTTGAAAAACTCTCCCTCTCACCTTCTGGTGCCACGGCTGCGGCTTGGGAGTTCATCAAACCTCAGAACTCCGATTTTGGAATCCGTGAAAAAGAATAACATATAATATAGAGAATATCATTTAGATAAAAAAAAAATATGAAGAATTAACTCCTTATACTTCGCTCACTGATTACACGATCTTTTTCAAGAGGACGAGAGAACAGCCAGTGTGACACCTACTTTGAACTATGTTCTCGTGCTCTTGAAAAAGCTTGCGCAATTGACAAGCGGAATATCGATTGTTAATTCTTGATGTTTTTTTTTGTGTTATAAACCAATGTGCTTGTGCTTTAGGCTTCATTTAAGTGATATTTCATCGAGCACTAACTTCTCCCAATATTTTTTAAAGAAACTATGCTGAAATAACTAAACATCCATATGGCATCAGTTTTTTCTTCTAGACTGGAGTTCGCACCAGTTTCAGAATCTGCTAACCTTCATATAAATGGTCCAGATTCCAACATTCTACGGAAAGCCGAAATTTTTGTCACATTTACAGTGCTGGCCTGCAGAGAATTCCAAATTGGGACAATCCGAACCACAAAGAAGTTCCGGCGACAGTCAAGACTAGAGGCCGGAACAATAAGTTTCCAGTTGTGTCCCCGTGAGCTGATAGGACAATGAGGGAAATCAAAGAACGGAAACTCTACAGATATCAAATTATGGTGGATTTTAAACGTCAATATTAAGTCAAATTTAATTCTTCTCCCCTCCAAAAGTTCCAGCTCAGTTCCATGTTTGTTGAATATATATATATACCGGGTGGTCAAAAAGGCTGGTCACAGCATTCATCTTTGCAAGTATTGGTCGTAGAAGGGTAATGTTGATAAGTTGAAATATGTCAGATGTGGCCCATGGCATCACCTGGAATGACCTTGAATCACCCAATCAAGGTCATTCATTAAAAAAATGTTTGGAACCCGAAGAGATATGACATAAAAGTCAATCAAAAAGTTGTGTGGGCTGACAAATTAATCTCATACAGAAAGAAGAATTGACATAGCTTCATCATTACAAGTGCCCAATACTCGTAACCAATGCTTATCAATTTTTCCCAATAGATTCATCCAATATTTATTGCAACATGTACTGCTGAAAGTTATTTCATAATTATGAAATCATGGTGAAAGCATTCCAACTCTACTACGTGATTAAAAGTAAATCACGCCTACAGTATTACAGCAAGCAAAGTTTGCTTCACTGCAATGCATTTCTTGTTTTGTTCGTAACTCCTATAATTATGAAGCTATTTCAATTTTGCTTCCTGTATGAGGTTTATTTTGTCAGCCCACACAACTTTGTAATTGACTTTTGTATCGTATATAATAGGGTAAAAAAAATAAAAATTAAATGACCTTGATAGGGTGATTCAAGGTCATTCTGGTTGATGCCGTGGGACTTGCCACAAGTGAGATATTTCAGCATATCAACCTTACCTTTCTACGACCAATACTTCCTGAGATATTTGCTGTGACCAGACCTTTTGACCATTCAGTAAACATATTTATGTTTTTATTACGCCTACGCACAAATTTATTTTTACTTCTCGTTTAAAGTTTTGTCATCACATTATCTTGAATTAGACAGTTGGAATATCATAACTGATACAACTAGAGTCATAACGAACCAAGCAACCATTCGAAGGAACAATCGTTGACTTCATTCGATTTTGCTAGAAATAGTGTTAACCAACCCTTAAACGAACAATTGCACCAAAACACATTTAGGACTTTCTGAGACTAGTTATTTTGACAACTTGCCTTGTTACATAACTGAGTTTGAAACTCCATAGATCTTATTTTTTATCTGCACATTTTCAACACAGAACTTACCAATAAAAGATAAGACCCATAATGGAATGATGCCTAACAAACGTTTCATTTTTAAAATGGCAGTCTCTTTGAAATCGTCTTATTCACTCTATGTAAACTGGACAACAGTTTACTTCGCAGTTGATTTGGATCAGTTGTCTTATAGTTATCAAGCGTATAACTTTTGTTTTCCTGTTTCAAAGTATTTTCTGTAACTACTTCGAGGTGGTCGTCACAGGTGTTACAGGGAAACACCATTATAGCTTATGAATTTAAGGATTAATTGCAGGCAATTTTAAACTCCTCTTTTGTTGTTTTTCCCCCAGTTATACCATAATTCCCCCTTAAATGAAAACGAAATGTGTATCACAGTATACTCTTGTATTTTTATATTCGTGTATTGGAGGATTGGTGCATCGACAGCAAGGTCATTAGCGCCAACCTCAGTCATAGTGCAGTGGTCCGAGTTGCCATTGCACCACAGATACAGAAGTGCTACACAAACTTCAAATTTATATCTTATCATAGATCTGTACCTTCATAGGCTATACACATTGTTGTGTCAGGTATTTCCAAATGTACACTTAGGTTACGACAAAATGTCACGTACTTGGGTAAACATAACGTATACCCGTACATTTGATGTATGTAGTTTCGTCTGCAGCCATGGTGTTGGAAGGAGAGAAGGATAATTTTGCTAGGTAATTCCAATTGGAAACTCCCAGGATTTTTTACATCCCACAATTGTCATGAGCTCGAGGTATCACATGGCCCTTCTTTTCCCAGGTGGGGTGGCTAAGGTCATTCTCGAACCAAGAGCGCTGGAGTACGAGATAGTCATGTTAATCATCAGGCCACCTTGCCCCAAAAGATAGAAAGATATGCCTGCACATTTCAAAAAGTATATACACACCCACAGTTTGCTCCTGGAGGACAGACATGTGGGTTGGCCTTACATCTTCTTCATTGGGTCTAGGACTATCTTGAGAAGCAGCATGAATAAGTTACTTGTACGCTTCTTGATCTAGCTCTCTTTTAATACTTCAAAACTAATAATAGTTACGAAGACTTAATGATTACAATACTTTTGTTTATAGGAGTTTAGTATTGATTTGGCTGTGTCCATATGGTGGGTAGATCACAGACTTCAACTGCATCCTGATGCCGAACTAAACCATCGTTGGTCTGATCTTCCCAAAAAAATTGCCGAAAGGTTATGGTATCCACTGTTTAGATTCCAGAATATCAAGGAAGGAGAGAACCTACTCATTACTCCTAGTACAGGCGGACAAATAGGCAGAATAGCCATCCAAAGCAGTCTGAACAACGGCCCACTAACGCTTTGGGTCCATTACAGGTATGCAACCAACATTTTAAATTAACACAGCTTTTCTAATATCAGACTAGATTTGTTTTAGATTCCGGAGATGGTAACGAATAAATCTTACTTCTTAAAAGCAGAAGACACACGTTACCAATGTTTTGGGGTGTATGATTTTTTTGTCCACCCTACGCATTTGTCGATTAGGTTCTTTGGCTGAATTATTGAAAAGGATTGATTGTTAGTGAGAATCCATTTTTTAAAATTCCTCGTCACCTCCGAATCTAAAAAAATTACCTCCTGAGCAAATAACCTCAACCGCTTTGGAAATCGCACATATTACATACACATATACCCTCAGGGATGTGACGTATGTTGTGGTAAGTAAAAGTAGAAATTACCACGTGCAAAATGATTTCAGATGGGATAGGAGCAGGACGAGGCAGTTTCCTTACCCTGTTGCTACATCTGTTTGGGTGAGATCTCAAAGCGACATGTGTTTGCTGAAAACTATGTATGTGGATGTTGAAGCAAAAATAATGTTGAGTGTGATCGCCACGCATTATGTGAAAACGGGAATTGGGACAAAGGTGCTGTAGTCCACATCGAAAATAATACTTTTTTAAGTGGAAAAATGGAATCTGGTTTTCAAGCCATGAATCTAACAAATCCGTAATCTGTAATAGAAATTGGAAATTATTTATTGGAACCGTATTTATTTCTTAATCTCCTTATTATCAAATCTCGTTTATATCATGTATAGCCTACAAACTATGATTTGTGGTCATCTGTGTGTGGATAACCCGAGATCAGAAACCTGCCATCCATTGTAACTAGATTGTAGGTCTGGCCTTCCAGTACCTAGCTCTTGTAAAGCGCTGTTGTACTTAGGCTAATATGCAAGGGTTAATATGAGTTTGGGCTTTCAAGGTGGCCGTTTGACCACTTTGGAATAAATTAGTCCGGTATGATCACCCTTTCAGCTTGATGCATTGGTGCATCGTTATTTCACTCGGAGTTTGCCTGGTCTTAGGGGGTTATCAAAGGGTGAGAGGTTGTACCAGCACAGTCTGGATTCACTTGAGTTGCACAGGCTTAAGGCGGATTTCATCATTATACCTTTAAGAACTTGCGTGTGTTACTGATACTCGATGAACCTCTCTTCGAATTAGATACTTATAGACAAACCAAAGAACACGCCTGGAATTTGGTCGTCCAGACATCCCACCTCGAGATTCAGAAACTTCTTTTTTTGCTCTTAGGATCGTGAATGTTTGGCGTGCCCTCCCGTCTCAGTGTTGTTTCGGTCCCGTCTGCGACTTCTTTTAGAAAGTCCTGGATGGTTTTGATTTAATGCGCTTCCTGAAGCGCCCGATCGTCTTCCTTGCAATTACCCCAGATAAAGTTTATTATTATTATTATTGTTATTATTGTTTTTAGAAGAATTGCATCCCTCTGCAACTTTTATCTGAGCCTAATGTAAACTTTGTATTTTAGTTAGTGCTGGAACATCAGCAGATTATTACGGTTTGCACATGGTTTGCACGATTTGCACTAGGTCGTCTGGGAGAGAAGAAGAAGGATAAACTCCTGACTTCAAGCAGTTGATTTAACATCAGTAGTATAGATATACGATTTGGTCGCAGACCCAGTCCAATGACCTTTGACCATTAGACCGGAAGTGACGTCATTTTCCAAAATGGCGACGCCCATGGTAACCGGAAATGACGTCATTTTCCAAAATGGCAGCGCCCATGGGAACTGGAAGTTTTCCAAGATGGCGGCTATTTCATCCATCTAGAGGAGGGTGGAAAAGTGCTTTTTGCTACCTTTTTGCGACTTTTTGATACTTTTCAGCGGTGTTCATGCAGACGGAAGGGCAAAATGGCGACGTTCATGCAAACCATAAATCCAAGCTAGCGGCACCCTTGTAAACCGGAAGTGTGGCTATTTTCCAAGATGGCAGCCACCATGTAACCGGAAGTGCGACTATTTTCCAAGATGGTGGGTCCCATATGTAGGCCGACATTTTTCCAAGATGGCCGACCACTTTTAATTCAAGTAAACATCCCAATCAAGTAAACGTCCCACTCAGGCAAACCTAGCAATAAAGTAAACCTCCAATTCAAGTAAACCTCCCACTCAAGTAAACCTCCACCTCAAATAACAGCGGTTTTTTAAACCCAAAATAATTTTGATTTTTTTTTAAGATGGGATAAAAAAAGAAGAAATGGATTCCTTTTCTATCATTCTCTCCAGCAATAATTTGTCTAAACACTCGCATTCCTTTAAATCCTGAAAAAAATTACGAATTGGCTTTAATTAATTTAGATACCTACAACAGTATACACAATATAACTTCAAAAATAACGAAATTAAGTACACAACTGATGCTGGTGCAACCTGGCAAAAACTAATTATCACTCCCGGGGCTTACGAAATTGAAGATATAAATAAAGTTATCAAATCAGCAATAGAGGCAAATGGCCACAGCAAAGAAGCAATTTCTATTCTTCCAAATTTAAACACTTTATGAACCGACTTGTTAATTACCGATCCTAACTACGGAATATCCTTTTCCGGCAACAAGAGTTTAGCTCGAATCTTGGGGTTTGAATTGGGAAATTATTTAAAAACCCAAGAAAGTCAAAATACAGTAGACATTATGCCCGTCAATACAATTCTCGTACACACTGATATCATAGGCAATTCTTACCGAAATAACGACACCCAGCCAACTTTATATTACTTTTATCCCAATTCTCCTCCCAGTTTTAAAATCATAGAATCTCCCCATAATTTAATTTATCTCCCAGTTACTGCTAACTTGATACAAACTATAAGAGTCTGTCTGACATCACAGACCAACGAGTCATTGGATCTGAATGGAGAAACATTGACGGTGAGACTTCATTTGTGATCTACAACTTTAAAAATGGAGAAAATGCTCGTCTTTGGAAAAAAAGGGAAAATTCCTAATTTTAATAATAATAAAAGAACAAACAGTTTGACACCAAGAAACAAAGCTTTTATTAAATTTATAACAACTCCAGAAAATGACTGTAGTAGAAGATTAACTGACCTCTGGTGTACGATTCGTCAGTCAAACCTTACACCTACCACGAATACAACCATATTGTTGGCACAAATCTCAACAGTGTAAATTCAGAAATCTGTATACATGTCGAAAACCAAGATTTGTTTCTGCATGTGGCCAACAGTTAACTCCTGATTAAAGGGAGGTTGCTGAAAGACGATGACTCTGCATACGTGGACACCTATGTTGTCAGTCTGATTAACAATGCTCCCATGTTCTTGTTCTCTAATATAAAATACCATCTAGGTGATAAACAAGTGGATGAGTTAAATTATCCGGGATTCGGGACCTTAATGAAGGGACTACTTACCTACGGGTCAGCGGAACAACCGGCTTTGCTCGGCCAGTGCAAACCAATGGATAGTGCGACTTCGGTCGACGCTGAACTAACCAACAACTTGGGTTTCAAACAGCAGCACGCATCCATCATCGTTGAAACATCTCCCAAAGGAAGCTTTACCTTTGCCATCCCATTGAAACACGTCATAGGATTTTTCGAAAATTATGATAAGCTTATTTACGGTACTAAACATGTGCTCACACTCATGCGAGCAAGCGATACGAACGCCATCATCAGAGCCGCGGCAACAGCCAATGGCAAAGTCGTTCTAAATAGCATCAGTTGGCACATACCACATGTCACCGCTTTGGCCAAGCAAAAACTTAAACTCTACAAACTCATCGACCATAGAGCGACCGCGGATTTAGGATTTAAGCACTGGCATTATGACAGCTGCAAACTCCCTGGAAGTACGAACTTTACCTGGCACTTGCTGACTACTGCCACAGTCGAGAAACCTAGGTGGATAGTTCTAGCTTTTCAAACTAACAGGCAGGACTCTTTAGTTAAAAACCCGGCCGTGTTCGACCACTGCAGTCTGCAAGATGCCCACGTCACTCTAAATTCCGAAAGTTTTTCATTTCTCGATCTAAATACTAATTTTGCTACTGAAGAGTATATCGGTCTGTACAGGATGACGCAGCAATTCAAGCAGCTGTGTTACGACACTAACGACTTGAGTTTCGACTTGCTGCAGTTCAAGAAAGCCCATCCTCTCGTGGTGTTGGATTGTTCAAAACAGTCCGAGCGGCTTCAATCGGGAATCGTGGATGTACAAGTCACACTTAAATTTAGAGCAGCTGTTCGAGCTAATACTACCTGTCATGCTCTGCTCATTGGTGATAGGAAAATTAATCTAAAGTTGGATAGAGGCAAAATGGAAGTTGCTTATTAAATAATAAAAAAAGAAAATGGCACTCAAAACAATATCTCGAAAAAAGAAAGGTGGCTTTTTGCCGTTGGCATTGCTAGGACCCATTTTAGCTGGCATTGGAGGCTTGGCGGGAGGAACTGCAGGGGTGGTATCTGCCATAAAAAAGGCACAAAACGATTCATAAATTTTAGCTGAACTTGTGCAACATCACAAGCAAGTGGAGGGTTCCGGGTCGAAGAAGAAGAGAAAACCAAACAAAAACGAAGCAAAAAAAATTTCCCGTGGCAAAGGTCTTTATTTAAAGCCACCCAAGGTTTAATTGACTTTAATAAACCTTTAAAGAACTTTGATTTAAATGCATTGGCTAGAGTAATGAAAATTTCAAAATTTAGAGGTACTTTTAGTAAAGACACACTTCCTTTAAAACTTTGGTCTACTGGTGAAAACGGAATATTGAACTTGGAAGATTTCCATGATGGAGACGGGAGTCACTTGGTTGCCTATTCCACCGTTGCGGGTGAACCCTGTTATTTCGATAGTGTTGGCAATATGGGTCCTCCCCAGTCCGTGGTTAACTACTTGAGACCAGGAATTATATATAATTATGAATGCATACAAAACTTTGACCAGATTTGGTGCGGACACTTTTGTTTATTTTTCCTAAGTAACTTCTCTAAGACTCGTAATTACGAATCTGTTTTAGACAGGATGAAATGAGTTAAAAAGTTACGTGCAAATCTAACTGGAAATAAATGTCTTCTGTTTGAAAATCTTCGAGTGTGTGTACTGCAATGGCCGAATTTTTTTCTATTACGTAAGGAGTGTCAAAAATGGTGGTTGTTGAATGCTCATCCTTTATTTTAGTAATCAAAAAGGTTTTCGTTCCTGCTGTACATTTAGCAACAAGTTCTATGCTCAGATCGCTGCAGTATAAAATTGCTTTACGAATTAGACCAGAACTTGTACCTGTGAAGCTTGAAAACGGTCCTGAATTTATGAACCAGTCGACTTCTTTAGCCAATGGGCTTTTCATGATGAAACTGATTATCGTTAAACAATTTTCGTGCACAAATTTTTTTGTAGCTGCATCACTCGGTAAAGTAGGTTGACTTAGATTTCTAATTGGTTTGTTCGCGGCGTCGAAGTATGCCTTTTGCCCGTCTTGTATCAAGCAATTCTTGTCGATGAATACTTTATTGGCTGCATCACTTGGTAAAGTTGGTTCACTTAGATTTCTAATTGGTTTGTTCTCGGCATTGAAGTATGCCTTCTGATCATCTTGTATCAAGCAATTCCCATCGATGTAAACCTTAGAAACAGCGACACTAGGTAAAGTAGGTTCACTTAGATTTCTAATCGGCTTCTTCATGGCGTTGAAGTATATTTTCTGATCTCCTGTAATAAACAATTCCTGTCGACGTACATTTTTGTTGCCGCGTCAGCAGCATGCTTTGGGAAAGCTATGTCTTTAATTTGCGTTTTCTTCGCATAAAATTTCCTGTCAGCCTCATCTACCTAAAAAGTATTTTTTTCAAGGCTAAAAATGGCTGAAGCCAACTCGTCGGCGAGAAGAGTAATGCCTGGAAGCAATTCGGTTTTAAGCTTTGGAACGTCTGTTGTCAGTGGACCAATCCAGAATAACTGACGGCGTCGTCAGATTCGACAGTGGCTCCTACTTTAGTTAAACGTTTGCTTTGCATATCACAGTTGCTTTCGAGGGTTAAAACAAATCCTAGTCCCGGCTGTCCTCTCGGACCGACTCCTGTCACTTCACCCCCCCCTCGTCCTTTTCAAGGCTTGTCCAAATTTATTGACTGACATCTTTTTTAATACTCGAAATTTCAAAACTGTGCTTCCCATTCGATAAGGCTTTTTTCAATATATAATAAAACGAACAACCTCAATATATATAATAAAAGGAAAAACCTCAAAATAAATAACAAAAGAAACAACCTCAAAATAAAAAATAAAAGGAACAATCTCAAAATAAAAACTACAACCTCAAAATAAAAGCACAAAAAAATGTTTCAACCATCCTGGCAAACACATCTTTCGAATCTCTTACAAAAAAACTTGCTTAAAAACTTGAAAGGAATCAAAATTAAATTAAAGTAAAGTTTTCCTTGTCTGCTTCCATACAGTTTAAAGATTTAAAGGGTTCGGAGAACCCCATTTCGGACGAAAAATCAAAATATAAAGTTCGGATTTCACCCAGCGACCCTGAAACTCAAAAAGTGCTGAAAAGTCTTACGCGATACATCTGTAAAAAACTAGAGATTCAGTTTGACGAGGATAAACCCGTAACCATGACTATGGTTAATTATCCAAATTCTATGCATATGGCTTACCCTTGCTATCCCTCTTGTGAAAAAATAAATGCTGATGATGGCTACAAACCGCTCTGTCTTAGAACTTGGGTGTACTGCAAATGTTATTGACAAACCCTGGTTTAAACTGCCATCTTACAATGCTTTAAACTTGACAGAAGTCACTGGAAAAATTACAGCAGTGTACGTTACTGATGATTCTCCCAGCAACGTGAAATTATGGTACAATGTAGATTTTGGAGTGGCACATTCCGACATTCCCAATGACAAATTTTCCGATGAAGACTTTGTAGGTTTGGTAAATGTGTAGATAAAAAAAAGCTATGGAAATTAAAAATGATGGCTTTTTCTTGCCTAAAAAAGAACCTAAAAATCATACATTTCTACCTTCGAATATCAAATGTTTAATTATAGGGCCTGCAAATTGCGGAAAAACTAATTTACTGTTTAATTTCATCTGTAATGAAAGATGGCTTGTCTATGACCGGCTATTTATTTACAGTAAAACTGTAAGCCAGCCTAAATATATAGCTTTGCAGTCTATATTTGTTGAAATTGAGGAAAAGTAGGATGGGATGTCACATTTTTTCACGATTCACAAGTAGATTTACTTCCGCCCGCAGAACTGGACCCAAAGTTTCGAAACTTGATTGTTTTTGACGATTGTCTTTTAGACAAACAAAAAAACATCAAACGTTTCTTTGCCCATGGCCGTCATTCAAACGCCGATGATTTTTATTGCAGTCAGTCCTACACAAGAATTCCTAAACAAGTAGTCAGAGATAATGCAAATTTATTAATCCTCTTTCCCGTGGATGAGTTAAATTTAAAACATGTCTATGATAATCATGTTGGTCCTGACATGGAATATTCGGACTTTAAAACATTGTGTCAAAAATTGTTGGAAAAAGCCTTATGGGTTTTTATCGATTAACAAAACGTTAAACAAGTGGAGATATAAACGTTCGTTTTTACCTATTAAACAAAGGAATGGAGACAAAACGAGAAATCGCAAAACTCAAAAGACGTTTAAATAAAAAGTTGTTAAATCGACGTTTGGGTGAGAGGGAGCAAGAAGAATCGCTACAAGAAGTTTTAAGCTGATAGTAAGTACCCTGAAACCGACACCGGTCCTCGGCGTAGCCGCCCAAACAATGCCAATTAAAAACATTCTAGCCACGCAAATTAAACCAATTAAAAACACTCTAGCCACGCAAACTACCTCAATTAAAGAAGAAAAAAGCGATGAGGACGACTACGAATCATTGGGTTTATCACTGTCCCCTGCAATTACTCCTACTTGAATTTCAGCGTGACTAAAATTGAGAGCGGTCGGGAATAGAAAACATTCCCGACCTCTTTCAGTTTTAGTCACGCTGAAATTCAAGTCCGGCTGAAGCTCCTACAATGCGAGTTCCTCCTGAGTCCAAAACCGAATATGCAACTACGAGCACCGGTCCTAAACTCACTCCTTCATATTCCGCAGTAGAACATAGACACATTTCGACTCCGCCTGAGCTTCCTAACATCACCACTCTAAGGTCCCTCAATAGTTTGTTACCTGGTCAGAATATTGGAGACACTGCTAAATATTTCTTGATAACAGTTTTCGAAAATCCCAAAGACAGTGACCCAATACTCGGGTTACAGTATGATAAGAAAAAAGGTGAGCTGACCTTCGGTAATAAAGTGGTTAACATCTTTGAGAATGATGTAGTGGTCGAAGGGGAGCAATACGTGGGAAGACGTGGGCTTTGGAATTTGCTAGTTTTCAAAAACTTGAAAGAAACTTCCCTCGCGCCGGAAGTTAAAGCAGCATACGTGGCCATGTTAAAAAATACTAACGCTATTTATCACAACAACGACCCAAATAATCATAAACCCAAATCTAATCGTAGCACCAAGTACAGGATTGTTATCGGTCCGATTTGGGAGGACATGAAGAAAACAGGGACGGGTATGGTTAAAAAAGCGGGTAGTAAAGTTGATTATAAATATTACGATAATCCTAATGATTTGATAAAAGACTGCGACTTTTGTACAAATCTAGTTTAGCCGGCCATGATGGACACAGGAACGAAATGGTCGAAATTTTATCAGAAATACAACAAATACAAATCATAACTGCTCGAGAGAAAAGGGTGGCTTATCAAAATTTAGGTTTAGATTAAAAAATCATATATATAACAAAAGAACCATGGAATCAAAAAATATCAAGATGAGGTACTGAGTCAAATGTAAACGTCACACTTATAACAGCTCCGAACCATCCGTTATTATCACCGCAAAAAATGGTCGACAGATGGAAGTTGTATTTTGCGAGGTGTGCGGGACGAAAGCGCTTCCTTGTTTCAAGTCTGGAAAAGGAATCATAAATAAAATCATAGATAATTTGCTGGTCGAACTCCATTTACCAGGCTACCAATACTGCAGTCCAGAACAAAACTCGAAGAAAGTGACTCGATGAGATCCGGGAATTAATAAACTTGACGAAGCGTGCAAGGAACACGATGTAGCTTACTCAGAGAGCTCGGACTTAAAAGATCGGCATGCCACAGTTGAAGTTCTAATTTCCAAAGCTCAAAGACTGAGAGATGATCCTTCTCTGGCATGGAGGGAAGAACTAGCAGCTACGATCGTTAAGAAAATCATGAAAACAAAACTAAGGTTTGGAATAGGAAATAAAAAAAATGGCTTAACTCGTAAAAGAACTTCACAAGCCAACGCGAAAAAATTTTCCAAGACGGAAAGTGATTGTACTGAGCCTGAATGTTCTACGACAGGCTGACTTGGGGGAAATGATACCTTACGCTATCTTAAATATAGGTTTTAACTACCTACTGACCTGCATTAATGTCATGTCCAAGTTTGCTTGGGCTATTCCCCTTAAATCTAAATCTGGTGTAGACGTTACCGAAGCTGTCAAGAAGATACTCTCAGGAGCGACTGGCCCTAAAAATTTGCAAGTTGATTTAGGTAGTGAGTTCTACAATAAAGACTTCAAAGCCCTACTTAAGCGTCATAACATCAACTTGTACTCTACGTACTCTGAGAAGAAAGCGAGCGTGGTAGAACGTTTCAACAGAACGTTGAAAACTCAAATGTATAAAAGGTTCACTAGACAGGGAAATTACGAGTGGGTAAGCATTATCGACGAGTTAGTTTCCAAGTACAATAACACGGTTCATTACACCATAAAATTGAAACCAAGGGAAGTAATCAAACATCACCAACCCCTGTTGAGACGAACTAGTACTAAACGGTTGTTGAAGAAACCAAAAATTTGCTGTAGGAAATAAAGTCAGGATTTCTAAAGTTTTAGATAAGTTCCTGATTTGTTTATAGTTGACAAAGTATTACGTAAGAAGAAAGGAAAAGATGGGAAAATGCAATACTTTGTTAAATGGAAGGGATATGACACCAAGTATAACAGCTGGACGGATAATATTAGCAATCTTAAATAAATGTTGACTTTTCATTTTTTCATGTAAAACTTTACAATGTAATCAACAATATTATTTTAAAAAGTTCCTTATTTAAAAAAAATCTTTATTTTTTTTCCTATTAAAAAAGGTTCCTAAAAAATAAAAATTTTAAGATATCATAACACCTTTTTTTCTAGCATTTCAAAATGGAAAAAAATACTTTCAACTGTATTTACTGTTTGGAGGTATTTTCTAGACAGTACCAGCTGAGAAACCATCTCTGTTCTAACCATCCATTCGAAGACGAAGAATGTGCGTGTTTTAGGGATCGGCTGCCCGATTCTTTGAAGGAACACTCCTCCCTGTTATGTGATGAAGGTCTTGATCATCGATTCTATGAAATGGACGTAATTGAAGACTTCGACCCGCTTCAGTTTCTGGTGTCAGTGAGTTTGGCTCTGCATATACTGTTATTCATCTACCTGGACCAGCTTGTAAATTGTAAAGTGCAGATCTGTTTGGGAATGAAGTTCGTCACAGACGCTACTATAATTCAAACTGGATTTTAGTCACAGTACACCGAAGTTTACAACTCGAATGATATTCCTGCTCTATTGGACGAAGCTTTTAATAAGATCCAGCAGTCCATCGAATCTTTTGCCAAGCGGGGGAGTGGATGGGTGATTTCTAGCATAAATAACTTCACAGTTAGGGTGGTTAGATATAAACCATTACGAGTTTCATTTTACATTCCACTCCTGAAAGTTTTTAAATGTAAGGCTTGGATGTTAACCAATGTACAAAACTTGAATGATGAAAAATGTTTCCTGTACTCTGTACTAGCTTCTGGCTTGGAGATGTATCCTGAAAATCCTGAAAATTACTGGGAATTTGAAGAGATGCTCGACACTTCCATGCTGATCTATCCCACGAAGCTAGACCAAATTGATAAATATGAACGTGCGAATGATCTCTTGATTAACATCATAGGATACAGCCACAAAGAAGACTTGTTCCCTATTCGAGTTTCTAAAAACTTTGATGGTCAGCCTATAGATCTTCTCTTGCTAAGTGCGGAGGTTTATGGCTCTGACACCTTAAATACGCCTTACTGCTCCATTGATGATTTTCTATGCTACCACGGTTGGGGATCAAATGCTAAATTCTATTGCGAAAACTGCTTTCCTGGATTTGGAAGAGAATGGATGCTAGTAGCTCATACAAACGAATGCTTCAAAATCAACCCTGCATAATCACTCAGATTCAAGAAACCTGATGAAAACGTCCTGCAATTTCACCAGTTCAATCGCAAAACCCCTTCCCCCGTATAGTTTATGCCGACTTTGAGTACCTGCTTCGACCCATCCAAACCGTTCACCCCGACCCTTCCACAAGCTCGTCTACTAAACTTCACCTACATGAACCTTGTCGTTTTGGATATGTCGTGATAGACCTGGATGGGGAAATCGTTAGTAGAGATTACTACTTGGGACTGGATGCCGTTGATGTTTTTTACAAGCGCATGGTTAAAGAAAGTCAAGATTACGACAAACTGCAGTCAAACATAAAACCTTTAAATCTCACAGAGGAAGAAACACACAACTTCTACAATGCCACTGTTTGTCACTACTGTGAGAAACTGGCCTGGAGGGTTATGACATGCATTTATTAGTACAAGCAGTGCACAAATTCCCTGGAAAAATAGACGTCATCGGTCGTAACACCGAACGGTTTCAGAGCATGACAATTATGACCAAGAAAATTGGAGTATGTCTCCGTTTCATAGTCGGCGTTAGTTTCTTAAAAGCCTCGCTGGACACTTTGGTTGGAAGCCGTAAAGATGGTAAATTCCCTATTCTCGAAGCTGCCTTGGAGTCGGGATTAAAGTCAAAGTGGTTTGACGACAACACAACCACAGAAAATGCACTGAATCTTCTCACTCAGAAGGGAGTTTACCCCTACGAGCATGTGACGGACATGACCGTTTTTGACAGCGAAACTTTACCCACAAGACGCTCATTTTATTCACAATTAAAGGACGAAGAATTGGCTAGAGAAGAATACGTACGAGCTTTAAATCTCTGGTGGAAAATGAGAGTCAAGAAGTTTGGTTCTTACCACGACATTTATCAATTGACTGACGTTTTTCTGCTTGCTGACGTGTTTGAAGATTTCTGGAAACTATGCGTTGAAAACAATAAATTGGACCCCTGTTATTATATTTCAACACCAGGATTCAGTTGGTCCGCCCTTCTGAGACGGCGCAAGTCCAAATTACAGTTATTCACTTAAGCTGGCAAACACAATCTGATCACTCGCAGCATTCGAGGCGGCGTTTCATTCATTGCTCGGAGGTACGCTAGAGCCAACAACAGATACTTTCTCGGCAACCAATTTGATCCTAGTCAACCTACCAGCTACATCATCGACCTAGATATGAACAACCTGTATGGTTTGGCCATGAGCAATTCTCTCCCCTACGATGGGTTCCGATACAAAACCAAGAAGGAGATTCGAACTTTCGCTGTTGACACCGTACCAGACGATTCGGACGATGGTTACATTTAGAAGTTGATCTCGATTATCCTCGAGAGTTGCACGACTGTCACAATGACTATCCCCTAGGGCCAGAGAAGTTGGAGATCAAGGAGATCTATTCTCCCCTTATTCTATAGATCTAGCGAACCATGTCGGACACAAGATTAAACTCAATACCAAACTGGTTCCGAATCTATTACACAAAAAAAAAGTACGTTGTGCATTACCGTAATTTGAAGTTTTACCGACGTCACAGGCTAATTCTCCGGCACATACGAAGAATCCTGAGTCTCAACTAGAAGCCCTGGATGAAAGCATACATAGATTTCAACACCAGCAAGAGACAGGAGTCGACCCAACCATTCGAGAAGGACTCATTCAAATTATTAAATAATTCGGTGTTCGGCAAGACCATGGAAAATAAACAGGACCGACTCAATGTTAAACTTTGCCCAAACATTAAATCTGCCCTGAAGTACACGTCTCAGCACCACACCGATTCTTTCAACATCCTGCACAAAAACCTGGTACAAACTAACCAGCGTGCATGCAGCATAATGTGTGATCTTCCAACATATTCGAGATTTTCTTTCTTGGAGCTGTCTAAATTAGCCATGTTTCAGTTCCATTACGATTTTATTCAGCCAAAGTACGGTGAACGAGCCATGCTTCTTTTTACCGACACAGACAGCCTCTGTTATCACATGGAAACCCAGGATATATACAAAGATATGCTGCAGGACCGTGAGCGATTTGATACGAGTAATTACCCTACCGATCACAAGCTTTTCTCCACAACCAACAAACAAGTGTTGGGGAAAATGAAAGACGAGATGGGTGGATTCCCCATCTTGGAGTTTCCAGGTCTACGTTCAAAGATGTACACTATCATAGTTCCGAGCCATGAAACAACCATGAAAGCCAAGGGCATCCAGTCTGGATTCGTAAAAAGCCAGTTGTATTTCGACGACTAAAAGTCCGCATTAATGTCAAAATCACCACCTCAGAAGGGAACTTGGGCTAAAATTGCTAGCGTTGGCCATGAGCTAAGTATGGTGAAAATTACCGAGTCTCTACTCTCACCCTGCGAATACAAACGTTTCGTGCTGGACAATGGTAAAGCACTCTTGCCATTAGACATTACCGCACGGGAGCAAAACACTGGGACGTCGATGACTTCGACTCTGAGGTGGACGTGATTAGTGATGAGGAGCACGAAGAAAGTGTCAGCCTTGCCCACAAAGAGCTAGTTGCCAAGCGATTGGGTGAGGAGAAACGATTGGAAGAAAAAGCTAAGGCTGCAAGAAGACTCGATTTGTTCCTGAATCGTCAGCAAAGAGCGGAGGAGAGCATACCTAGAAAGAGACAGGTGGAAAAAGAAACTCGAATGTCGATGCATCCGGAACTGAAGAAGTTTAGATTAGAAAAAGATGCAGCCACCAAACGAAAAGCACACGCCAATGAAACAGAAGCGCAACGTAAAGAGCGTTTGGCAAAAAAGGCAGCAAGTGAAAGAAAAGTCCAATCAGAAGAAAGTGAGTAGCAACGTAAAGTGCGTTTGGAAAAAAGGGCAGCTTCTTACAGAAAAAAAGATGCAGACGAAAGAAGAAAAGAAAGTCAGTGTGTAAAATAGACGCATGGTGAAAAAAAACTTAATGAAGCTTATCAAAACATGTGGATTACGGCCTATGAGGGAAACCACAAAAAAAAAGCACCTAGCACTTTACGTCCTGGAAGTGTCTGAAATATTTTTGTCTACTAGTAGGACACTTTAAATTCTAAGGTGGTGTGGAAAAGAGTGAACGACCCAGTCTGTTGCAAATTAATTTTTTATGATTTTGAGCCATGCGTGAAACCCTACACTTTTTCCAATTATGAACAAGGCACCCGTAAAGGGTGACCAGATCACATTCACATACTTGAATGGTTTACTTGATTGGGAGGTTTACTTGAATTAAAAGTGGTCGGCCATCATTGGAAAAATGTCGGCACACATATGGGACCCGCCATCTTGGAAAATAGTCGCACTTCCGGTGACATGGTGGCTGCCATCTTGGAAAATGGCCGCACTTCCGGTTTACAAGGGTGCCGCCATCTTGAATTTATGGTTTACATGAATGCCGCCATTTTGCACTTCCGTTTGCACGAACACCGCTGAAAAGTATCAAAAAGTCGAAAAAAGGTAGCAAAAAATACTTTTCGACCCTCCTCCAGATTGATGAAATAGCCGCCACCTTGGAAAACTTCCAGTTCCCATGGGCGCCACCATTTTGGAAAATGACGTCATTTCCGGTTCCCATGGGTGCCGCCATTTTGGAAAATGACGTCACTTCCGGTGACCTTTGACCTTTAGACCGGAAGTGACGTAATATCGGAAGTGACGTAATATCGGAAGTGACGTCACTTCCGGTCTAAAGGTCAAAGGTCATTGGACTGGGGCTGCGACCAAATCGTATTTCTATACTACTAACATTGCTAAAGTTTTATTTTACCAAAGCAGCGTTAAGAGGCTCAACTTTCTGGCACGTGCAAGAAGTGGCATAGAGTCGGGTGGCAAGACACATAATTTCTATTCCAGTCGGCACTTGCCTCGAGAAACAAAATGCATTCCTCGTTCTAAGTTCGTTTAAATAGTTTTTCATACTAATTGACACATGATTGGACCAAAGGCAGCACTGATTTATTTATTTATTCCTATTGTATTGCTGGCATAATAAAGCAACATAACAACGTTCAAAACAGACAGAAATTTGAATAAACAAACGCTCGTTCTACTACATTTCGGTACTATTTTCCGAATGCGAAAGTTGACGCTTCTTCTCCAAGCCTTTCTGCTAACCTAAATGCGTGTGAGAACTCTGCCGCCCTCCCCATGCTGTTGACTTTAAACTGAATTGTTCAGCAAATCGTAATTATTACCTGTCAGCTCGGCAACAACCATCTGCCCTGGCAGTTCGCAAAGAGCAATCTGGTCGTCGCTTGTTGTCTTATGCTTGCTTTTAAATGGAAAACTTTTGATTGTTCACAAACCAATTTTCCTCGTGTACCATTTCCTTCGGTAGGTTTTGGATCGCCATGGTACGAGGGTGAATCATCCACAGGGATATTGATTAAAGTCATCTGTATACAATTCAGCCACCGACTACCAGACATAGTGCCAGACATATTGTGCCAGACATAGTGCAGCCAATCATTGACAATTTGTCACGGACAATAAGAGATGTCCGTAAATCACTCTTATCGTAAATAAGAGATGTCGTAAATCACCCGTAGGTGTTCATAACAAAATACTGCCATTACCACAAATTCATACACACGTCTAACCATTTCCTTGATCACAGCCGATTTCCTATTTAAAAAATCGGCTGTGATCAACCAATTGCAGAAAGAATGCTTCATGTTCGTATTTTTTCTGCAGCTGGATGAATCTGACGTTGGTAGAAAAATCTGCAAATTTTCCAATAAACATAATTACTTGTTGGTAATTATTGGTCATTACTGGTTCTGGGTGAGATTGAATTATTAATCCTTCTGTATCAATCAAAGACAAAGTGACAGTTATCATAATTACTAAAACCAGGAGGGAATAAAGCATACATAGATTTACATAGCATACATATAGCATACATAGCTTTATTGATTTCTCCTGCTAAAACTAATAAGAAAATAATTCTTGCAAAAATTCTTTTCAACAATAATTTGTAATAACTTGTACAACATGAGACTGAATTGTTTCTCAATCAATTTTTACACCAACAATTCCCTCCCTTTTGCAGTGCGCAATAGAAGTGTGTGCCTCAACGTTGTCATTGGAGGTGGCCCGGCTTTGGCCGAAAATGGCCGACAAGCGAGGACATCATTTATGGAACGGTACCAGATAGAGATAACCAGAAACTCTTAAGAATTTACCATGCCTCTCTGGCCGTAACATCGTCAACCTTTATATCTTGTACTCAGATATACCACATTTCACGCAACACGTACCACATTTTCATAGGCTTCGCTCATGTTTGTTTCTTGGATACAATTTTTGGTGATTCCTTTGCTTTCTGCAATATTTAACGATATGACAGATGCTGGATTTTAACGCAAATTTGTTCATAAACCTCTGCTTGTAACCAATGGTTTCAGCAATAGGTGGTTACAAAAATTGTCACTCTGTTGTAAACAATGCTAAACACGAAACACGCTGCACATTATTCAGACATTAACAAAAATATTTAAATTACAAAATAAGAATGCAAACACGTTCATGACAATGCCAAGGCAAACACCATTGTCAGCTGCGTTGATGTCTATTGACGGATTGACGAATATTTTTTATAAGGTTTAAACATTTTGATTTAAATTTGCAAGTTACTATTTTGTCGAACCTATCGTTGTTCTTCCAATTCTAGTGTTAATGGTTTTATTTCCCATCTTGCAGACAAATAATGCGTTTTAATTGTATTTTCGATTTTGACGATTATCCATTTGACGAACAACATTGCCAAATTCTGCTTAGATTTGGTGAGTTAATTCATCGTTTTCCTGAATTTTCTTTCGTTTTCCGTAACTGAGTCCGAGTCAATGTTGTACACAATGTATAATGTGTACAACTGTATATTTGCAATGAAACTATGTAAGAAAGGTATTAACGAGTTAAAAGTGCGATAAAACGTTCTTGATAAAACGTCCACATACGATTAAACTTCTAATATTTTGACTTCAAATGTAGAGTAAAAACATTATTGCCGCCTTCAGAGAAATCCCTATACCTGGGTGCTATAGATTCGTTCGATACGCTGTAAAATAAAAATTAATGTTAAAACGTCATGGTATAATCAGTGCTATTTTAATATTTGGAACTTGTTGCACTATAATACACTTTTCGATCAAATTATTGTTTGACATTTATAGATTGAAAGCAGTTTGATACTGTCATTTCAATTCAAAATTACTTTGTCAGATGCTGTGGCTAATTTTCATCAATGCTGTTGCCAGTATATTTCTTCAGGAAAGTAAGTATTGCACAATTGTTATTATCAGTCTTTCAACATTCTTGTAGAAACTAAAATATTCCATCGATGAGCACTAATTAACTATCTAGCAGAGAAAGAATTCTTATATATGCTCCATTAGCTGACACTATCCTATCGACATTAGGCATACGGGTTACACCGTCGTATAGGATGCCAACAGACTCAGAGCCGCATGCGAGGTTTTTGCTTGCATCTGAAGCAGCGGTGTAAATCCCGTATTCTTTGGAGCATTATTTTAAACAAGGGGTATAACTCATTTGTACTCATGGTCTCTGCAACACGGTTATAATTGTTTTGGTTTTCTTTTGTTTTGGACCATTTTCTGTGTGCTACATAGATTGTCAGTTCCATTGCTATGCTCAATGCATTGGTATAACTACCGTGTTTCAATTGAAGAGTGCTGTGGCAATCGTCAAGTTTTCATTTAACGTCCAAAGTATTATTGGGTGCGATTGACTTGGCTAATAGGATTGACCTTGGCGGTCTTTCCCTGGTTGAATGATATTACTACCTACAAAGGCCGATCGGTTTTGGAAACTTGACGGGTTTATCTACCGGTTTTGGGTGGATATCACAACTTTCATATGACTGTCAACGTACATAAGGTTACACCGTCTTATCTTTATCTGTACCTTTTTTCTAGAGGAATATTATTTCTATAAAATGTCACCATTATAATTTTCAAATTTACCATTGCCAATTAGCCGTTAGATTAGCCAAATTGACACGGCTTAGTATATTGTATCACCATTCTTCACATGCTTAAGTTGCTTCAATCCCATTTTTGCACACACAGGCTAACAATTTGCTTCGATCACTCAAACAGCACATCCCCTTCAGTTGATTTGTTTATCCCTGCAACTTCCCCTTTATTTTTCAATATTTCGTTAACATTTAGTCATGCAGAAACCTCCGAAGGTCCCTGTTACTAAAACAGCAGGACGCGGACCTTTTTTGGGGGGGGTTATTAACAAAAACCCTGTTAACACGATGATGTTCGTATTGTTGCATAACCATCATCTGACGCGCATCCCTTTATTCTTACGCAATCCTCGGCATCGTCAATGTTTGCTTATTTTGTCCTTCGTTACAGGTCAGTTTTTAGTTCGTCCAGGCTTTTACAATAAATCTAAGGACCAGTCTTGATTGTTCAAGCTATTGTTGCTTGAAATCTCTGGTTGCAACTTGGAAAAGAAACAAAATTTAAATTCCCTGGTGCCGAATTTCATAGCCCTCCCACGCATTTGTCCTCACCCCTACAACTCCCAAACCAACAAAAAGGACCCTGCACCCGTGTGCAAAAATTCAGCTACGCAGGCCTTCTCAATTTTGTGCTACCCATGAGCAATGAGTCTATGGGATTTATCCTCAACATTCCAAAATATGCTTTTAGTTGCTTACAGTTAACAGACACATGTCTGCTAGTGAGCCGCCTTTTTATCATTAACAATAAATTTTTTAACAACCGTATGTCTACAATGGGATGATCGAACGGTGCTTGGCGGCAACGCACTAGTGTCTAGAAACTAGCCGTATAAGGGGGGGGGGGGCCCTGTCCTAGTTACATTATAAAATAAATTATATTATAAAATGTACATCACAAGCTAACGAAAACATACTTCCCAACTATATAAACTTATTAGCTTTCCATATATCTTTTTATACCTTTTGTGGTTAAAATCATTGCAGTGTGTATTTTGCATTTCTAATCATTTTTTATTAGATTAGGTATTCGAGGGGAGACCCAAACTGCTTGCTGCACAAAAAAGTGAGAAGATATATATTTTTTTTGCAGCTCACCAAAAAAATACGACTGTGCCATTAAATTTAGGCCTTCAAAGTATGAGAAAACTTCAAGTCCCACCAGGATTTCGGTTGTCATCGGTGTTCCAAAAAAACCGCAATGATGAAGATCAGGAAAATGAGAGTAAGTGACTAATCTATATAACTAAGGCCATAGTTTTTGTTTGTTTGTTTGTGTGTCCGCAGTGGGAATCTCGATAATCCTTATTTTATCGAATTCCGCAGTAGGAATCGCGATATAATCCTTAGTCTATTGAAGTTCGTAGTGGGAATCTCGAAAGAATGGGCGACTGTTAACGGTAGTGTCTAATTGGTGTGACTTTCAAACTGAATAATTGTCTATATAAGTAAGAAGTCAAACTGTCTTTTCAGCAAATATGCCCAGTACTGATGACGTTAGGTTTTTATCAAACCTAACATCATAACTGCATTTGCATTAGCTAAACCCTGAATCTAACTAAATCTAATGAAAGCTTAGGGAGTTGCTATCGGTGGTGCTTAAACTTGATAACAGTTTGTAAGGACCTTCAGCAAAAATTGTCAGATGCAGTAATGTCACACACGGGAAATCAACAATGCTCTGTAAAACCGGCCATATACAGGAAGGCTACCCTAGTATAACTTAGATAGTGTGTGGCCGGTATATGGCTGGTTTAAAAAGTATTGTTGTGATTTCCCGTTTACATAAAAATACTGTGCCGTCACTACATCTCCCGATCATTGTTGAAGGTCCTTACAAATTAAATCCCACCTTTAGCAGTCGTCGCGCACCGCCCAGTTTTCCAAGCCTCCGAGATTTCCATTACGGACTTCAATAGAATAAATATTATCGAGATTCCCATATTAACTTCGACAAAATATGGATTATAGGGATTTCCATTGCGGGCACACAAATAAACAACAACAACAAACTATGATCTTAGTTATATAGGCTAGGGTAGCCCACCCCCCCCCCGTACGTGGTCGGGTCTGTATAGCGTTGTTGTGATTTCCCATTTGCATGAAAATACTGTGACGTCATTACATCTGTCAATCATTGTTGAAGTTCTGCGCAGAATAAACACCAGTTCACCGAAAGTTAGCAGCATTGGCCCCGATTGGTACTTGGGTGGGTGACCTCCTGGGAATCCATTCTGGGTGCAGCAGACATAGGGCCTTAGGACTTCGTCGGGCAGATGATCGGGTGTGGTTAATGCTCGCTAAAACCCTTTGACCCTTTGAAAATAAACACCACCGTTAGCAGTCGTCGCCCACCACCCAGTCGCCCATGCCTCCGAGATTCCCATTCCGGACACAAACAAACAGACAAACAAACAAAAAACTACGATATTAGTTATATAGATTGTTTCTTTGTTTATGTGTGTATCTGCAGTGTCTCCATAATCTTTATTGTATTGACGCCCAAAGTGGAGATCTTTATAATGGGGTTCTTTATTCTGGCATATAGTGAGCGTGAAACCGATAAACTTGTTACACATGCCAATGTCTTGCTACACAAATTATGCATTCATCGCGATTTTACTTTTGTTGCCATTGATCATGACATATGCGCTGACCAGACACTTATGGCTAGGGAAAGCATTCACTTGACCAATAAGGGAAAAGATTGTTTAAGTAGGGAATTAATTTCCCTTCATACCACGGCGATTAATTTCCCTTCCTACATTGCTCTATAATTGGGAGTAAGCCCACTACACCGATGGTGCGCTACCAGGTGCCCTTTGTGTTTCACATCTAGCAACATCATCGTGTCTCTATATTCTTCCATGTTTAACTATTAATGCAAGAAGCCTTCTTAAAAACTGGGATTGTTTCGATGCGTTATTGTCAAGCAACACATATGATATGATATTTGTAGTAGAGTCATGGCTCCACGATGGGGTCACAGATGCTATGTTGGTGTCCTCTTTTAATTATGGGGTGGTCCGTCGTGACCGTGGTAGTCGTGGTGGGGGTCTCCTTATTTTATTTAAATTGGGGCTGAAGGTATTGTGTGATCATCTACCAACTAATGTCGAAGCTGTGTCGGTTCTCCTCCCGGAATTCAAGCTTCAATTTTTGTTGTGCTACTTACCAGATGGTTATGCTAAGAGCTTAATAGTCGATTTGTGTACATTCATTTTGGGTGCTTTTAATCATAGGTTTTCTGTGGTATTGTTAGGTGTTAGGTGTCAATGGTAAATTGGGTGAATGCAACCACTGCCAGCGGTGTCCAACAGTTATTTTTGGATCTTCTAGCTCCACTGGGACTTTCACAGCATGTAATGGAGCCAACCTGTGGCACGAATGTCTTGGATCTTATTTTTTCGCAAGTTGGACTTATTTTTGCAGTCGAGGTACTGGACCATCTAGTTACTTGCGATCATTGCATGGTGTCCTTTTGTGTTCATTGCACATTTTTTTTGCCAACCCAACCAAGCAAGTCTGTGGGCAGGATTAATTTCGACGGATTGCGATCAACGCTGGCTGGAGTTGACTGGAAATCCCTTAATTTTGGTCAGTCAGACAGTATTGACCATTCATGGGAAGTTTTTTTTTTGAGGTATTACATAACGCCACAATGACGGCAAGTGTTTACAAACGTTGTCGTACTAATACACGATTGAAACTACCATCAAAACTATAGTAAAACTCGATCGGGCTAAGCTTAAACTTTGGAAGAAATATAAAATGAGTAAAACTGCAGAATCTTTAAAATGCTATAATGACTGCCGCTTAGAGTATGCTGCTTATGCAATGGAATGGCAACGTGAAAGGGAAGTTTAAACAATTTCTGAGGGGAATGTATCAGCTCTCTTCCGACATTTTCGTAAAAACACTGGTATATGCCATACACTACCACCCTTTAAACAGGGGGATTCCATTATTTCAAATAACTACGAAAAAGCAAATGTGCTTAACCAGATTTTTGCATTAAATAGTATTAAGGATGATCACTTACCTTTGCCATTGAATTCCTTAGAGATCGTCGTACCAACCTGCGACAGGGTTTTCTTCTCAGAAAGACTGGTTCTGGAGACCATACAAAGGATTAAACCAAGTCATGCTATTGGCGCAGAGGGTTATTCTGCTTTTTTTATATAAGCAGATTGCAACTAACATCTTCTCCCCACTGGCTGAAATCTTCAACCTTTCATTCATATTAGGGGATATACCATCAGTCTGGCGAACTTCTAACGTTACCCCTGTGTTTAAAAAGGGAAACGCATCAAGTCCTAATAACTATCGTCCAATTTCACTCACAGTGGTGCCGTGTAAGATCATGGAATCCATTGTCCGTGCGCAGATGTTGTGTTTTCTTGAGTGTAATAATGTGATTCTTGGTGACCAATTCGGCTTTATGCCAGGTATGTCATCGACTCACCAGCTGCTAATTTCCTTGGATGCATGGACGAGTGCACTTGACATTGGGGTTCTCTCCGATGTAATATATTTTGATTTTATGAAGGCCTTCGAATTGGTGGTGCACTGCAGATTGTTGTTTAATCTGGAAAACTCGGGTTTCAGAGGTGACCTATTGAAATGGATAACAGCCTTTATTAGTAGCCACTCACAGAGGGTCCAAATTGAGGATACCTTATCTTCCAGGGTTGATGTAATCAGTGGAGTTCCGCAGGGTTCAGTGTTGCGCCCCCTGTTGTTTGTGATTTACATAAACTATCTTCAGTGCATCAGACCTGGTATTCAGAACCTTAAATTTGCCGATGATTTCAAGTTGGGTAATACAATTATTGATGCACTTGATAGCAGTGCCTTATGCCGGGAGATTAATCATGTATCAGATTGGGCGGTGATTGGCAGCTACCACTGTCGGAACCAAAATGTTCTGCCTTTCATGTTGGGAGACAAAACCTAGCATTGCCATACACCCTAAATAGTTTTAGACTGCCTGATGTCTCGGTAATCCGCAATTTGGGTGTGTGGTTTACCTCCGACCTGAAAGCCTCTCTTTACTGTAACAAGATTTGTGCTCTGGCTTTCCAGCGACTGGCTATTGTGAACCGCTGTTTTACTTCTGGGAGTGTTGACTCTAAGGTTTGGGCCTACAAGACACTCGTACAACCTTTGCTGGAGTATGCCAGCCCAGTGTGGTCCCCGTACTTGCTGATGGACATTGACAGGCTGGAGTCTGTCCAGCAAAGGTAGACAAGGAGTATTTCCACTATACGGAAGCTTCCTTCGAATGAACGATTAAGGAAACTCGACCTGGAGCCATTGTAACTTCGACGATTAATTGCTGATTTGGTCCTGACTTTCAAAATTCTGAAGGGTTTGTCAGCGTGGATATCCCATTGTTTGAGCTTAATAATGTGGCATCGACTAGGGGACACTCACTTAAGCTACTTCTTTTGGGATCCAACCTGGACTGCCGTAGATATTTTTTTTCTCTTCGGGTTGTGCCTGCTTGGAATTCCTTCACTAAGGGGGTTGTTGTGTCTAACGCCGTCGCTGCCTTCAAACGTGGGTTAAAATCGCTGTCTTTCGCCAAATTTTTACGTAGAACTTATTAGCTGTTGGTGTTGCGATGACAGCAATAGATTCCCATTATATATAGAAGTTTAGAATAGGACTGGTGTCAGTGGTTGTATTTGCCCTTCCATTTTCCTAACCACTGTTGTGTGGTTAAACTAATTATTATTATATTATTATTATAATCTTTATTCCGCTGAAGTCCGTAGTAGGAATTTCGGTAATCTTAATTTTTTTGTTTGTCTGTGCGTTTTTATTAGAATTGTCTGTATAAGTAATGACTAGGGCACCCCCCTGTATATGGCCGGTTTTATAGAGAATTGTTGTGATTTCCCGTTTGCATGAAAATAATATGATTTTAGTTAAATTTAGTTAGATCCATGGTTAAGAGAAATAGAGGTCTGGATCCCCACTACGGATTTCAACAGAATAAAGATTTATCGAGATTCCCATTACGGATGTCAATAGAATATGGATTATCGAGAATCCCACTGCTGACACTCACACACTCACATACATGTGATTTCCCGTTACCAATCGCTGAAACTTTCATTAGATTTAGTTAGGTCCAGGGTTAAGAGACATAGAAGCTTATATCACGTTTGTATGAAAATATTGTGACTGGAAAAAAACATGACGTCATCAGTACCGTGCCTTTTTGCTGAAAAGCGAGTTTGAATCATTACTTATACGGACAATTCAATAGTTAGCAGACACGACTTCAATAGTATACTACTTCAATAGTTAGCAGTGGGAATCTCTCTCGGTGATCTGGCGAACAAACAAACAAACAAATATTACGATCTAAGTTATGTAGAATAGGACAGCCCCCCTTATATGGCCGGTTTAATTGAGATTTGTCGTGATTTCCCGTTAGCATGAAAATACTGTGATTTCCCGTTAGCAGTCGCCCAAATTTTCATTAGATATAGTTAGATTCAGGGTTAAGAGATATAGAGGCCTAGCTCCCGTTTGCACGAAAATAGTGTGACTGGAAAAAACATATGACGTCATCAGTACTGTGCCTCTTTGTTGAAAACACAGTTTGAATTATTACTTATATAAACAATTCCGTCTGACAGACATAGAAACAATAGATTAGCAGCGGGAATCTCGGCAATCTGGCGACACACACGCAAATAAACATTACGATCTTAGTTATATAGATTCGAACTGTCTTTCAACAAAGATGCACAATACTGATGACGTCTTGTTTTTTCCAATCTGATCATAACTGCATTTGACATTTAGGCCTCTATGTCGCATGCAGTAGGAATATCTAGTTGACGTCTAAACTAGCGTGGATTAGCTTAACCCTAGACCTAACTAAATCTAATGATGTATGCTTGGGCGACTGCTACTGGTGGTGCTTAATTTTTACAACGATTTTTAAGGTCCTTCAACAATAATTGGCGAATGCAGTATCGTCACAGTACATGCTCTGTAAAAGCATATATACTCATATATACGGGAGGCCTGCCTAGTCCCAATAAATTTCAATGCAGTGTGTTTAACCTCATTGTTGCAATGCAGGGATGGAGCACTAAAATTTCAGTCTCCGATGCATGACAAGTCTACGAGCATTCGCTTACCAACTTATATATAAACGTCAAAACAAAAGTAACCAGAAAGGTCTACGAAACACAAGTCAAAATTCGATGTTTCGGTTCAACAGCAGCCGTATCAGCCTTAAAATGTTTAAAAGGTTGCAACATTAAATCAATCATAAAATGTATCGTCGAAAATTCAATATATCGACAAATGTATCGTAAGGATCCTAGCTTCTCCTAGAACTAGGCTTGGCGTTGGTGAACTCAGACAGCAACGAAAGTCGAAGTATAAAAAGTGGTAAGCGTGAGTGACACACTACTCACACCAGAGGGAGTCCAAACATGTGATGAGGAAGCGTTGGAATGATCGATGAAGCCACGCAATACGCGATGTTTAATGCTTGACTTCAACAAGTGTATATCATCAGCTATAATACCTTAAGTGCTATAACACCATAATTTGTGTGTTTTAGCATGCATTACCAGCTTTCAGAGCACCAGGGGCTTTTCTTGCTCTTGAACAACAGCCCATAGGAATAACACTAGGACAGAAACAAAACAAAATTCTAGCAGCAAAAACTACTTGCCCTACAGTAAAATAAAAAATAAAAAAATTATTTTTTCGTTTTGGTTTAGCACACAAAAAACTGACAAGATTCCTTGGATAGAAAACTCCCTGTGTTAGTTACGTAGATTCTAACTGTCTTTCAACAAAGAAGCACAGTACTGATGACGTCATATTTTTTCCAACCTTAGATCATAACTGCATTTGGCGTCTAGGCCTCTACGTCGCATACAGTAGGAATATCTAGTTGAGGTCTAAACTAGCCTGGACCCCCCTGTGGGCTGGGGGTAGAATAAGCCCACCGTACCCCTGCGTGTCGTAGGAGGCGACTAAAAGGGAACCCAAGATCACGGTTTGCTAGTGTGCCAAGGGTCTGCGTGGCGGAGGGTTTTTTGTCCGTCTTGAACACTAGCAACCTCAACACTACGGTTTGCGAGTGCGCCTACGGTGTGTATGGCGGGCAGGTTTAACACCCGTCGCAAGCACTAGTCCGAAAGAGGTGAAGGGACATCCAGACAAACCGAGCCCGGGGTGGCTGCTTAGAGGATGTTTGGCGGTTTGAATCCCCTTTTGGGTTTGATTCCGATTTGCCCATTCTGGCCACTGGGCTTTTCATCCTCATCCCCCAGCATGTTGGCCGTGTGCTGCAACCTAGTAATCCGTGGAGGCGGAGATCCTGGCTTTCGGGCTTTAGCTCCTTATTCTGGAGGACGGGTGGCCTGGGCGAGCCGGCCTAAGGTCAATCGGTTATGACTTTTCGGGTCCTGTCGTTGTGGGGAGGCGGCTTGTGCTGTATCCATCTGAATCACGGACCCGAACTGTTTGGGTTATCGAGGGAGGTGGTGCGTACGGCTTCCTTGGTGGCCTCGCCTCTCGGCATGCTTAGGCTGCCACCTCACCAAGATAGACGGCGGTGTTAGCTTCCTGGTGCAGGGCCCTGGATATGCGGCTTCCGGCCCTGCATCACCCGAGTGCCGCGCGGGGTTTTTCTTTTCTGGGGGGCGCACCGCCGCGACTTCTTTTTGCTCTCCATGGCAACTTCTTCTCCCCCCTCCCCCGCAAAAATTTCTTCCCCCCCCAAATTCTTCCCCTCCTCGCCGCACTAGCAAGCGCCAGAGGAGGGAACCTGAGATGGTTGGGCCTGGTGCCCAGTTACCGGACATTGGTAAGAGTCGGGACCAAGTCCCGAAGTTCTTGGTGGTGACAGGCGAGGGGCGAGATGTTACACAACTCGGTCCGTTCGCTGTCCACAAAGCACTCAAAGGGATCTGTGGTTCCGTTCCGAAGAGTGTCTCTCGGCTCCGTGCTGGGGAATACCTTGTTGAGGTTGCGGATGGGGCTCAGGCAAAGAGGCTTTTGAAGGCGGGTGCACTGGGGTTATGCCCGGTGCGTGTGGAGCCGCATCGTACCTTAAACAGCAGCAAGGGGGTCGTGACGTGCTTTGATTTGAGGGGTCTCAGCGATGATATCATCCTGGACGAACTCAAGTACACAAGGCATTACGGCTGTGAAGCGTTTGACGCGGAAAGGTGAGAATGGTGCCCAGCCAACTGACACCTTTTTCCTGACCTTTGATACGCCAGTTGCACCGTAGCACATTACTGCCGGTTACCTGCGGTTGAAGGTCAGGACTATGTACCGAATCCAATGCTGTGTTTCCGCTGTCAACGCTTCGGCCACACCAGCGGCTCGTGTAAAGGTAAGCCTACCTGTGTTAGCTGTGCTCAGGCAGCCCATGCAGGCGCTGATTGTGCTGGCCCAGAGCAGTGCATCAACTGTGGTGGTCAGCACCAGGCCTCTTCGCGGGACTGCCGTGTGCAGGAATTGAAGGTGAAGGACGGGCTTTCCTACTCGGAGGCCCAGAAGAAAGCTAAACTATCGGCAGCACCGATGACCAGATCTTTGCACAGGTGTGCAGTGCGCCATTGCCTGGCCCAGTTAGTGAGTCTGCTGATTTAGCGGATTTGCGCGCTGAGCTCAGGGCTTTGACGAGCACGGTAGGCATGCTTGTTACTTTGTTGACCCAGCAACATCCATCTTTGCAGGGTCTTTTGGGTTCTTCGAAACCGGTTGATGCCTTGCCGTCGACATCTGCCCAGCCTGCTACTGTTCCTGTTCCTGTAACTGTTCCCAGGCAGGTTAAGGCTGTAGTTAAGCCTCCTCCCGCCCGGAGTGCACCACAGAAAGTGTCGAAGAAGGCTCCTGCTGGTACATCCTCAGCACCACCCGTGAGGAAGTTGCCACCAGGAGAGAAGGTGAAACATTCGTCGAACGACCAGCTTGCTGAGGGGTCCATTGCGTCCCCTCCACAATTTGATCCTCCTTTACCCATGGAGCAGGGAGATATTTCCTGTTCCACTTCTCCTGGGCTTTTTCCTCCTTCCGAGAACAACTTCGTTCTGGACCTCACTCCGGCTTTTGATTCGGGGGAGGATTCAGATGTTTTCGGGTCGCCCAGGGGAGGAGTTGAGGAGGATGATTCAGTCTTAAGCCCGTCCTAATGCCTGCGCATTCCATCGTTCAGTGGAACTGCCAAAGTTATCGGACCCATGCAGAAGAGCTGTGACTGCTGTTGTCGCATTGGCGACCTCTGTGCTGCTGCCTTCAGGAAACTTGCTTTAAGGCGTCGGATAATCCGGTTGTTAGGGGTTACTCTGTCTACCGTCTGGATGCAGACCTTGTGCCACGTGCACATGGTGGTGTTGCAGTGCTGGTTCAACACTCTCAGCCGCGTGCCAGTGTGCCTCTGCACACTAGATTTCAGGCGGTAGCAGTTCGAGTTTCTTTTCAATTCGATATTACTGTCTGTTCGGTTTATTTACCGCCGGATGAGGTCTTTGGGGTTGGTGACCTGAAGGACCTGGTTCGCCAGCTTCCTGCCCCGTTTCTCCTGCTGGGCGACTTTAACAGCCACCACGTCCAGTGGGGAGGACCTAATACTGACAACAAAGGCAGGATCATTGAGGAGTGGATGCAGATGGGGGTCCGTTTGCATCCTGAACTATGGAGCCATGACACACTGTAACCTGGCCACGGGCAATTGGTCAGCGGTGGATTTAGCCTTTTGCTCCCTTGCCGTCCCATTTCACTTCACTTGGGCTGTCACTGCCGATCTGCATGGAAGCGATCACCTCCCCGTTGTGTTGTCCACGACACAAGGGGGTTCTGTGGCTTCCAGGCCAGCCCGGTGGGCGCTTAAACATGCTGCATGGTCAGCCTTTGCTGAGGCTGCTGTATTTCAGCGTGCAGTCGAGGACTTTTCTGATGTGGATGAACTTTCCACTCATTTCGCTGACGTGGTCCTTGCTGCTGCTCATGCTAATATCCCGCGTTCGTCCACACAGCCGCGGCGGGTTCCTGTACCGTGGTGGACGCCTGCTTGCGGGCAGGCTATCCGGGCCCGCCGGCGAGCGTTGCGTGCATTTACGGTCATCCCAACTACTGACAACTTTGTAGCCTTTAAGCGCTGTCGTGCCCGTGCCAGGTATGTCATCCGTGAGGCTAGACGTGCTTCGTGGACAGCTTATGTTTCGTCGATCACGCGCTCCACGCCTTCTGAGCAGGTGTGGCGGAAGGTGCGGCAGATCTCGGGGAGGAACGTGTCTTCCCCCGTTTCACAGCTGAAGGTGGCGAATTCCGTGATCTCTTCTGTGCCGGATATCGCCGACTGTCTTGCGTCTGCGTTTGCGCGGGTCTCGAGTGATAACCATTATGATCCTGGTTTCCTCAGAATAAAGCGTAGAGAAGAGGCTCACTCTCTAGACTTTCGCTCCGACGGGCTAGAGGAGTACAATTTACCGGGCAGGAATTTGTTTCAGCTTTGTCCAAGTTGCATGACTCCGCCCCAGGGCCTGATGATGTTCACTATCAGCTGTTGAAACATCTGCCTCTTGCTTCCCAGCAGTTCTTGCTGGAGATGTTCAACCGTGTGTGGGCAGAAGGCTGTGTTCCGGCAGCGTGGAGGACAGCAGTGGTCATCCCGATTGTGAAACCGGGCAAAGACCCTACTGCTCCTTCCAGTTATCGCCCAATCGCTCTGACTAGGTGTGTCTGTAAACTTATGGAACGGATGGTCAGTGAGAGGTTGGTCTGGGTGCTGGAATCAAGCGGATTCTTATCTGCGTCCCAGTGTGGCTTTCGACGTTTTCGGTCAACCATCGATCATCTGGTTGCCCTTGAATCGGATGTGAGGGAGGCTTTTCGCCTGCGTCAACATCTGGTTCAGGTTTTCTTTGACTTGGAGAAGGCTTATGATACGACCTGGCGTTATAGGATTCTCCGTAATCTCTATAACTGTGGCTTGAGGGGACAGATGCCACTGTTGCTTTCCGCTTACCTCTCTGGCCGTTCTTTTCGTGTTCGTGTCGGGGCGACTCTTTCCCGCCCGTTCGTCTTGGAGAATGGTGTGCCTCAAGGAGGTGTTCTTAGTGTCGTCTTGTTTGCTATTGGGATCAACCCCCATTGCTCAGCAAGCTGCTGTTCCTCAGTCATTGTTTGTCGATGACTTCGGCCTGCGCTTTCGGGCAGCTCGTATGCAGACCTGCGAGCGGCAGCTACAGCTGGCGATTAACAAAGTCCAGACCTGGGCGGTCAGTAATGGTTTCCGGTTTTCTCCGGACAAGACTGTGTGCATTCACTTTTGCCGCCAACGAACGCTGCACGCAGATCCTTGCCTGTACTTGGGGCAGGCGCAGATTCCTGTTGTCCCACAGGCACGTTTCCTGGGTCTGGTGTTCGATTTCAGGTTATCTTGGCTTCCACACTTGCGCCAACTTAAAGACAAGTCTTTGCGGGCACTTAACATCTTGCGGAATCTGTCGGGCACTTCATGGGGTGCCGGTCGCACTGCCCTGTTGCGCCTCTACAGAGCCCTTGTCCGCAGCAAACTTGATTATGCGTGCATGGTGTATGGTTCGGCTAGTGACTCGACTCTCCAGATGTTGGACACTGTGCATCACAGTGGCCTGCGTGTGGCGACTGGGGCATTTCGAACTTCTCCAGTGGTCAGCCTCTATGCTGAGGCCTCGGAGCCACCTTTGGCCATTCGTCGGCGAAAGCTGGCCATTCAGTATGCTGTGCGTTTACGTGCTGTGGAATCCAGTCCTGCTTGGTCCATGGTTTTGGGGCCAGACTTGCGAGTCGGTAGACGCAGGGTGGGTAAGGGTGATTTCCGCGATAGGCTCCAGCAGTCCTGTCAGGAGATAGCCTTTGAAATGCCC
>JAHWFP010034985.1:0-30714 GCA_023313725.1 Lithobius niger | reverse complement strand
GGGAGCAGCTCTTCAGTAACAAGCATGTCCGAGCGTGTTTGTGTTGTCGATGTCATGGCGTCCAATCAAGAAGAAAGCCAAGTCCCGCTATTAGTGAAAAAATTAAATGCACAGAGCCATATTTGATTCTTTTGTGCGTGGATAATAGAGCAAAATTATTCTGAATGCCGACAGGCTCATTTTACTTGGCTAACTAACGAATTTGGAAGAGGCAATAACGCTTATGCCAATTTGAAGTTTCAGATTGCTTCAGCACTGCGAATTTTCGGCAGGATTCACTAAGGTTTTTCAACTAGGTCTTCACCTTTATCAGGCACTGGTTGTTTAGCACACTAACGTAACATCACTAAGATTTGAAAAACATGTAGTGGGGCCAACTGCCAGTTACGTTGACAGTGGCTCCCTCTCTTCTTCTTCTTTAGGTGGTGGTGGAGGGAGGTAGGCTTTCCACATGTAAGAGAAACCAGAGGTGTGTCTGGTGTGGTAATATTGGCTATTCCTTTATGTGCGGGTTCTTGGATATTTATGAGTGTTACTTGATTGTTTCTGAGAAACTGAATAGCAAGGCATTCGAGGGCTCGTAGGTGTGGCTCGAAGTGTGTGTTTGATTTTTGTATCATTTTGGTTTGTTCCCAGGGTATTTCATGATGGAGGCGATGATGGTGGGCCACAATTCCTTCTTCTTCGACTTTTTTATTCTCGACGTCCGTCATGTGCTCTTCAAAATTATTTCCTAAATTACCGTGATATTACCGTAGACCGCCGTTTTCAGAACCGTACCGTACCGTCCTGCAAAAACGTCAGCAAATGCCAACGTGGCAAAGAATGTTGTCTTGACGAAGGTTCTAGATGATCAAGAACCCAGCTAAATCTAGACACACAGTGAGAGTTAGTGCCAAGGAGATGTCAATAAAGGCAAATGGAGTGAAAGGGATCCCAGGTGATGGACTCCTGTTGTTCTAAACTGAGAAAGATCATAATTCTTTTAAAAGAAAGATTATTCCCGCTTGTGAGTTAAGGAGCAATCTCTATGGACGGGTTTACGCAACCACTCGCTTTTGCATTCTCGCAGCTAGAAGCTAGAAATCATCTGAAATTCCAACATGGCGGCGGTTTTATGTCGGCCGCATCGCAATGAAAACAACAAATAACGTGAGTTCAGAAGCGTTTGGGAAAATTGTTTCGTCATGAGGAATTCTTTATATTATTGGCACGGATTATAAGACTGCAAGTATTTACTCAAACGATGTCGGATTTAGCTAATCCATTTAGCGTTGTTACCATGGCAATGTCACCTTTGCCATCGTGACTGAGTTCTAGCTGCGAGAATGCAAAGGCGAGTCGCTGCGTAAACGCGCCCTAAGCCTTGACTGAGATTTCCTTTAGATGACATTTGCAAAGGATCAGAAATCTACGTAAGATAATGATATCTGCCACAAGTTTTCTGTTCCTTTCTAGCTGCCAAAGAAAACAAAGAGCATCCATTCTTCGCAGCCTTAATTTTCCTTTGACGAAAACATTCCAGGCTTCTTTTTCTTGCATTTTTCTTCCCTCAGTGATGGACAAAAGGAGAATGTATAGCAGAAATCCAGCTGGCCTTCAAAGAACGAGAAAAGAGAGGGTAGGGTTTCCTCAAAACTTGCAGAGATGAAATCTTGTCTGCAACAAAATATCAAGAACTTTTGAGAAATCTTTAAAAAAAAACCTAAAGTTTTCCAGCAGTCAAAATTGGTTTTATCGCCTTACCGAAAATTTATACTACCTGTGAATTTAATTGCTTTCAATTCCAGGATGCTCCTTATCTCCCTTGAGGTTTTTCTCTGTCTAGATCCGGCCAGTTGCGCAATCCCACTGCGCATGCGTGCAGCCCTCCTATAAAAGCATTCGGCCCGGACTGGCCGCCATCTTTTTTCTTCTCGATGTGTCATGGTGGTGACTCAAGAGGGGAGGTGGGGTGGGTACAGGTAGCACATATTTTCCATAAGGCAAAAAAAAACAGTGTTGACTGCTGGAAAATTTGGGGTATTTAGTCGCCAATACGAAAATATCTACTACCTGTAAATTTAATTGCATTTACAGTTGACCTCGTCAATATATGGTGGCGGGCACCACATGACGGGTTACCCCGGGTTGCAAGCTGACTCCCCCAAAAAGTTTTAAAAAACTTCTTAATTTATTGAAATGAGCAGAAACAAGAATAAGTTGCCTTTCATCGGCTTAAGCAGGTGTGTGGAGGGTCTTGTTTTCGTCTTCTGGAGGTCTTCGTTTCTGTTATTCAGTGCTTAAGGGGATTGGGCTGCACATTTGGCTTACGACGAGTACACAGATAGTGTAGCCCAAATTCATGTCTTGACATGTCCTATAAGTAGTGACTTGTGAAGACAGTGTGGCTTTTCCCTGGTGCAGCATAAGGATTTCAGCAATGGAAACTGGACTGTCGAGAAATGCCAGAAGTTTAAAGTGCCCTTAGTACATGTGCTGTGAACTTAATTTAGTTGTACGCACAGCCAAGATGTGATAGATGTGGGCAGTGGATAACCTTTTTGATCTAATCAATGGTTGTTGTGGCCAAATCTCCCAACTTGGTTTCATTGGAATGGTGGGAGATGATGGATTCGGCGTATTTTCACACTTGTTGTTCCGTGTTCTGTTGATGTAGAAGCGAAAGGTTCAAACTCGACAGTGTTCAAATGAGTTTTGAAGCCAACGATGTTCGTTTGTGCAGGAATGAAGATTGGGTCTTGGAAGTCAGGATGTGGCTGCAGACGGTTGAATTCACCAAGTCGGGGAAAACGACGTGGATAGGGTAGCTTGAGAGAGGCTTGCGTTTTGCTGGGTCGAAGGCTATCTGCAAGGATAGTCAAAAAGACCGTCAGCCATGAGACGTGGATGATGAATATGTTGGGTTGGCTTAAATAGTTCACACGAGGGGAATTAGGACGATGAAAGGTCTTCCTTTGGAGATCCGTGGGTTGAAGGTTGTCCTTCTTCAAATGGCTTCAAAGTGTTGACATTCGAGAGTTCTCTGAAGGTGGGCGTTGCTTGCCGCTTTAAGGTTCAGCAGAAAATGAATTTTGTCGAGCTATGAGTCCATCCTTGAAAGGGCGGTGAAGAAGATTGATTGTTCCGACAGACGGGAATGGGTTGGATTAGTCTACCTCAAGTTCAACCAAAGAAAACTTTGTTTCCAATGACTTTAGTAGAAACGGTATGTGAATTCCCAAATGGGTTCGTTGAAAAACTGGAGGCATGTTCATTAGGAATTTCGGCCATTTTGATGAAAAGGAAGATAAAAGGCACCGGTGAGATTAGAAAAGCAGGGGTTCGGGTGGATTTGGGTTTTGGCGTGATGGTTGATCAGGAAGGTTTGCGAGGCTTTATTGATGATCAGTGAGTAGGTTTGGAAGTCCAGGGAACACAATGACGTTGCCGGTTTGTTTGGTGTGATTAATGGAGAGTTCTAGAGCCGTCCCATGCACGGGTTCATGGTGCAGCATAAGAATTTCAGCAATGGACACTGATTGATTTCATCAGAATTCCATCACATCTGTATGGATTGCTGCAGGTAAGAGCAACAAATGTAACGTTTCGATTGCCAGGTGTGTGCAAAGGAAGAGAGGTGGTGTGGAGAGTAGGGCAAAGCGTGAAGATACAAACGGGACTAGATGTGGATATCAGGAGGAGGTAACATCATTTTCCTGAAGAGACAAATGGCAGCGGACTCGTCTGCGTGGACGTAGATTGATTTTGTCAGTCAGCGGGGTGCGAAGAGACCGTGTTTGACCATTGCAAGCACAGCATTCGAAGTTTGATGACAGCGTGGTGTGGTGCCGACGCAATGGCTTCAGTCGGAGTTGACGGCATTGGTTGGGAAGTTGTGATGGGTGAAGGCGGTCAGGATTGCAAGGCTTGAAGAGCTGCAACAAAGTTGATGACGGGTAGATGGTTGAAACAGATGAAAGTTCGAAGAGTGGTCACGATGGATTGCGTGGCACAGTCGGTGGTGATGCATGAAGGTTTATGAAGTCACCAAAGCAGCAAGAGGCACAGCTGCTAGCAAAGGAGCTTGAGGCTATGATACAAGCAGTGTACAGAAAAGGGGCGCAAACCTTTCTGCGGTTCCTGCTCAGGTTTGAACAATGGAGACTTACTATAGAAGTCACGTGCCAACAATAGCGCACATGTGTTTAATTCCAGTCTCGTTCTGGTAAACAAGATGTCGTTGTGTTAAGACGTGTGCGAGGAGCGCAAATGGCGCCGACTAGTCATGATAGGGAAAAACTTAAGATAGGTCTAACAATTAAAAATTATGGACTAGTGGCATAACACACAAGACGACCAACCGAGTGAATCAGCGTGTCCGCCGTACTATGTACAGCGGAGCGACGCCCGACTTGCACCAGTAGCGACGATCGCCATTGAACACCGTACCTCTGCAAGATGAAAAGGTAATCATACTCCTCACCGTTTATGAACTGTTTTTCTTTTCAAAAGGGTTATGTGCCCAGACACGTCCGTGTTCAAGACGATAATGTGGTTGCTACTAACCCAAGAAGTTGGTGGGCGAAGCTAGAGACGATTGCGCTGAAAGTACAGGGAATTCCGTGGCCGCCATTTTGTTTGTTTTGCTACTGGACGGAGAAAGCGAAACGATCCGAAGTATAGACGGATACTAGAAGAAACTTGCCAGCGAGAGTAATTTATGGATCGTCAAGTAACTACTTAAAAGTATTTGGAAAACTTAAAAAGTTTCAGTGAGCGTTTTACTTTGCATAAGCCCAAATTGTAAACTGTAGTTGAAGCTTCCCAAGGTCAAGCATGATTACCGGGGATAGCAAAACTGAATGAGGACTAGGATTGCAGTGAAGAAATTGAGCAACAATATAGAGTTGTAAACCATCTTCTTGCCGGGAATTGCAAAGAATTTTTTCCTTTAAAAGTATCGGATTATTCACCATTTGTAATCAAAAGATCAGCGTTTTCTTTGAAGTCTGCTCAATAGCGAAAACGTGGTTGTGATCATGGCGGTAACGAAAAATAGTTACGTGTTCGGCATCGGTTGAATGATACGAATTATCATACCTGGGTAACTATAAGTGTCTCAAGTGTTCAAGAAGAAAAATCAATGGCAGTATGCGGAGGGCATAGCTATCAAACCAGATGATAAGGACCCACTACTCATAAATATGTACAAGAATCGAGAAGGTGCATGCTAACGATGTTGCTGATGGTTTCACAACATTTACAAAACGTGTTTATTGACGTTAGTAACCTGAAAGAAGGCTGGGACACATTGAGAAGCCAGTATGCTGAAAAGACAAAATTAAAGATTACTTGCCTTTAAAAACCTATGGAATTGCAGGTTAAAGAAAGGAGAAGACTTGCGTAACTATGTGAAAAGAGTAGAAAAACTAGCAAATGTAGCCAAAACTGACGGATGTGAGAATGTATCAGAAGAGTTCGTCGCTTTGGTAATCATGTATGGATTACCAAACAACTGCACGCAGAGACTTTTCAGCACAAGTGACATGTGATCATCATCGTGAGAAGAGTGGTAGAAAAGAGAATGGTGCAGTGAATAACAAGCCATTTCTTATTGGTACGAAGAGAAGGTCTGGTACTAAGCATCAAAAGAAAAAAAGTACGCCGGGGCACAAACAGAAGTGTCTTTCCTGCAAGTGTGACGGCCATCATGCTAGAGAATACCAAGATGCATTGAAGCCTATAAAGAATAGCATAACGACATCTAAGGAAGATGACACTATCGGACGTGAAGATACTGAACAGGTCTAAGCGGTATTGAGTACCAAACAGGGAAAATCACAGTCCAACGGATGAGAAGACAAAAATACGGCTCAAGTGAAAAGTCGAAGCGTGCTGGTACACAAGCATTGACGAGAATGGGCGTAAACCACAATCGACAGCTTACATCCGAGCCAATAGTGCAGGAAATTGGGATGTTAATTAATTAACCAGCCCTACCTTCAAGAATTTCGAAGCAGTTCGTGTGTTATTGGCTCAGAAGGATGATATAGTTTCCACAAACATGACGAAATTTTTTAATGTAGCATTAGAGCAAGTAGTTGTGGACACTAGGAAAAAGGTCATGTCAGACCATTTCGATGAACATGCCAAACCGTGGTGGAGCCCAGTTTCGAGGAAACCCAAGTCCAAGAGATGATAGTGGGGGTAGTACGTGAATGAGGGCTCAAAACAATGCAACAATCAGTTAAATGTCAACAATGGTAAAATTAGAGTTCTAAACAATGTACAAAAGAGAAGCCAATTTGCTTACTTTGATGCTACAACCAGCATTTGTTTATCTTTGCATTTCTACTTGGATAGTGTGTTAACTACACATTTTAGAGAAAAGTTTTTTTTTTTTATCAAATATGTTGTAAAACATGCATTAGCTTAACTCGGGGGGGATCAATAAAAGTTGTATATTATTTAAAAAATCAGATGTTGGTACCACAACACTAAAATACCAGATATATACCGCCTCATTCATAAGTACCGGAGAAAACCAAGTGCCAGGGTATTAAGTTTGGTACTTGCACCGGTTGAAAAATTTCCGGTACCACCCAACACTAGATTAGGCTACTTAAAAAAAAATACTGTTGGTACCGGAGGTATAGAAGGAAGTACCGCCAAATTTTTAAGAACCATTAAATACCGAGTACCGCAGTACCTAGGGTGGTACCGGTACTGTCACAAAAATGTCGGGTACCGCTCAACACTACCCATACGTCAAATGCAGAAGTCCATCAAGATCCTGAAGAAGCAGTGACAAGTTTGCAAGAAGAAAGTAAAAGAGAAAGACGAGATGCCGAAGAGAAAATATGTCAGGGACGAAGCTCGGCAAAACGAGAAGACGTCTGTCTCAGAATCGAGGCAGGCTATTCACTAAGTGGTGAAGAGCCCACTTGTGTTTTCAAGCCTGACCAAGAGTGGGGAGTTTTGTAGAGAAAAAGGGCACGAACCTTTTGCGGTTCGTGATCAGGCTTGAACAATGGAGACTAACGATAGAAGTCACATGACAACAATAGCGCACGTGTGTTTTACTTCTAGTCTCACTCTGGTAAACAAGACGTCGTCGTGTTAAGACGTCCGGGAAGCACATATTCAATGTTAAGATGTGCGTGAGGAGCGCAAAAGGTGCCGACTAGTTAGACGTCGTGATAGGGAAAAGCTTAGATAGGTCTAAGAACTAATAACGATGGACTAGTGGCCTAAGGCACAAGACGACCAACCGAGTGAATTAGCCAGTCTGCCATAATACGTACGGTGGAGCAACGCCTTACTTGCACAAGTGCAGTAGCAATGATCACCATTGAACACCAGACCTCTTCAAGATGAAAAGGTAATCATAATCCTCACTGTTTATGAACCATTTTTACTTTCAAGTTGGCATAGCTAGTTGGTCATGGGGACGCATGTCCGCTGAGGTTGAGCAGGCAGCGGAGAGAGAAAAAATGAGGCAGTGATTTGTGCTGGTGACAGGATGCGACTGGAAGGGGACAGATGCAAAGAGTTGCGCCAGTCCCTCTGGTGAAAGGTGAGGATCCGTGTTAGGAAAAATGGCGCGAACCATTTTGGCGGTTCGTGCAAGGGCGGATCCAAGGGAGGGGCCGAGGGGGCTGCGGCCCCCTCCAAGACAAATAAACACGGAAATATAGGTGAAAATTTAGAAAAAACACAGCTAAATTACGAAGAAATGCACGAAAATGTAGAAAAATCGTCCTGCGGCCCCCTCCAAGACTTCGTTCTGGATCCGCCCTTGGGTTCGTGCCCAGACTGCAAAGGAGTGAGGCACGACATTGTTGCGACACGTGCAGTGTGTTGTCGTGCTGCTCTCGATACCAAGATGTCAGCGAGGACGGACGTGTGCCAGCGTGGTTAGTCAACGAGATAGGGCATTAGATTAACTCAACGCAACTGTGCTACGCCTTGGACTAACCAGGACTGACGACTGGCCTAGAACGGCCATAGCTGCGTGGCCGGGACGTCAGCACCGCTGCAAAAGTGCAGCAACGTGACGCCGTCAAGCCGTCAAGCGATCGTCGCCATCCTTCTCGACTGAAGATCCACTGATGAAGGGAAGGTAATTATTCAGCCCATAGGTTAATTTAGTGTTGCACGGTATTAAGTTTTTGCAGGACGGTACGGTACGGTTCTGAAAACGGCGGTCTATGGTAATATCACGGTAATTTAGGAAATAATTTTGCACTATTATCCACGCACAAAAGAATCAAATATGGCTCTATGCATTTAATTTTTTCACTAATAGCGGGACTTTGCTTTCTTCTTGATTGGACGCCATGGCATCGACAACACAAATACGCTCGGACACGCTAGTTACTAAAGAACTGCTCCCCCCCCCCCCCCCCCCTTCAGCAATGTGGACACTTCTTCTGCCTAGCAGTAGGATCGGATTTCACTCGCTCGTGCAAATTTCACACCTCTGTATTGGCGCTTACTTTAATGCAAATTTAATTTAAAAAATTGCTGCCATCCAAAAACAAAAAGAGGGAAAAGTTGATTCGTTAATGCTCGTCAGCACCATATCACGGTAATACCGCTGCTACGGTAATACCGTGGTGCTAAAAACGGAACGATATTGATACCGTAATTTTTTTTTACCGTTAATACCGTGAGTACCGATTTACCGTGCAACACTAGATTAATTCCCCACCTTCCCATCAGTCCGAAGTTGTAGTGATGTGCGTTAGGCAGGGATAATGGCCACGAAGGGCGAAGGCCTCAAGGAGCTGTGACGAGGGTCGGCAAGAGACAGCCCACAGCGAAAAACGTGTCCAAGGGAATAGCGAAGGACGCCGCTCAGGATTGCGGCTGGAAAGGAGGAAGGTCCGGAGCTACGGTGGGGGATAAAAGTTCGAAGGAGCTGTGATATCGGTTGGTGAGGCATGGCAGGCAGTGAAGGACGGAGGTCAGAAGGATGATGGAAGAGTTGCGATGACAGCGGTGGATGTGATTAATATAGGTGAGGAGAGCAGATATCAAGGAATAGGGTCCGGAGGAGCTGCAATGATTGTCGTTGAGGCCTAGTAGCTGCCGGGGGTGAAGGTCTTGAAGGAGCTGTGATGAGTATCAGTGGGAGACAGTAGGCAGCGAAGGGCGAAGGTTGGAGAAGTTCCAATGATTGATAACGAGGGATGGCAGCAGCGCACGTTGAAGGACCAATGAGATAGCGAGGTTGGTGCTTCGGAAACATGTGTGTAGAGTAAGCAAGTCGATAGCGTCACGAAGGAGGAGGCGAAGAATGTCGAAGTCCGCATAGAAGAGGCGAAGGAACTTCGATGTGTCGATGGGTCCAAATGTAGAGCTACAATGCATTGGACGAAGGATCATCAAGGTCAAGGCGAAGAATTCGTCCAGGCGAAGGGTCATCCTTCGGAGCGAAGGATGTTCAAGGTGAGGGGCTCTTCGTATGACTAAGTGGCTTCAAAGTGAAGGGTCTTCCGTCGGAGCGAAGGGTTCAAAACAAAGGGTTCGTCCAGGTGAAGGGTGAACAAGTGAAGGACTCCTCATGGCCATGGGATGAAGGGACTTCTGGGCGAAGGGTTTTCCTCCAGAGCGAAAGGTTCAATCAGGCAAAGGGTTTTCCTCCGGAGCGAAGGGCTCCTCAAAGGACGAAGGACCTTGAAGGCAAAGGGTTTTCCAGGTTAAGGGTCATCCTTCAGGGCAAAGAGTGTTCAGGTGTTGGACATTCCTTAGGGCAAAAAGTTCACCATCAGAGTGAAGCGTGAATACGATAAAGGGCATTCCATTGGGCGAAGGGTCCTTTACACGAAGGGTTTGTTAAGGAGAAGGATTGGCCTTCGGAGTGAAGGGTGCAAAGCGAAGGACCCTTAAGGTGAAGGGTTTTTCGAGGTGAAGGGTACGTCCAGGCGAAGGGTCTTCAAACGAAGGCTTCAACGGCAGAGTGCTGGCCTTCGGGGCGAAGGGTTGTCGGAAGGGCACAGGACCTTTGAGCGTAGGCTTCAAACAGCAGGGAGCAGGCCTTAGCGTGAAAGCGAAAGGTCTTCAAGACGAAGGGACTTCCCTCGGGCAAAGCGGTGAGCACGGCGAAGGGTCCTTGAGTGAAGGCTTCTAACAGCAGGCTGCTAGCCTAAAGGGTGAAGGTACGTCAGGAGGACGAAGAGAAAAGTCTTCGAACTAAGGCTTGAAGTGGCAGGGAGCGAAGGGAGCGAAGGCTTGAGCGAAGGGTCGTCAGGCTTAGGGTTGTCATCGAAGCGAAGGGTCTTGGAATCTTGCAAACGAAAGGGATCCACAGAGCGAAGGGAGACAGAAGCAAACGTCATGGACGGGAGCTTGAGGAAAAGAGGTGGCGGCCGGCCCGGGCTGAATGCTTTTATAGGAGGGTTGTGCGCATGCGCAGTGGACTTGCGCAGCTAGAGAAAAACCTCAAGGGAGATAAGGAGCATCCAGGAACTAAATGCAATTAAATTTACAGGTAGTAGGTATTTTTGCACCAGCGATTAAGAGAGGAGTTTGTAGGGTGTTTGATCAGCGAAAGGTGTTTTTCCAGTGAAGGCCAGTGGTCAGCGAACAGCGCCTGTCTGGCGAAGGGCATCTATTCTGTGAAGGGCGTCTATTCATCAATTACTTGACTAACTGCATCCACGATATCATCATTTTGTGTGGGGATTGGGGGGTTGCATGCATGCTTCAAGCATGGCGTCCACAGCACTAACACATCCAAAACAAAAAAACTTAAAACGCGGATAAGCCCACTTGCTTATCTCGCCATACAATTGCTTTGTGATCTTGGCACATTTGATATGACGCCAGCTACAGCAAAACTCGCATTCAATCGCTGGTCTGTCAGATCAGCCGACAGAGCACAGAGTGCTACCATTTTTCCAAACAGAAAAGTTTAGATGGACAAGTTTTGGGTTGCCGTTTCTGAGGTTAAGTGTTTGGCCGCAGCGAGCGCGAGGCACGCAATATGGAAAAAAAACTGACATTTTCGTGAACAGCGACTTTGCTTTACCATTTACACCAATGGAGATCATACAACCTTCCACGTATACAGATCGATGGTGGACGAGCTTGGAGCTGCTATGGAAGCTAGGATTATTAGTTGTTTGGGAGGATAAGACATTCGCAGCATTGGATGTATTACGGTAGTGGCATGAAAGGCGATTTGGCGCTCTACTAGCGCCCTCATCAAAACATCGGCAGTACACGTTGGAAAAAATGGCGGCTAAAAGCTGTACTCGTCATGCTCCCTTTGCGGGGATTTTGTAACGGCCACCAACTAGTTCTGAAGTTAGCGGCTACGATCAGTTTGCCATGGATTACTAAAAAAGAAAACATTAAGAATGGCATCGCACACTGAATTTAAGCCCTAAACGAATAGTTTGTCTTGAAAGATGCTGGAGCTCGTATAAGTTAGACCTGTCGGCTGCACGCCAAGAAGGGCAGCTACACTGGCTTCCCTGCAAGATCGAGCCCAAACGGACGCAGCTCGAGGGCCCTTAGTGAGGTATTTCAGCTTCAACACCAAGCATCAAACTTCATCGCTGGGCTGGCACTGTAGCACATTCTCCACTGTCTTGATTCTCGCGCTGCAATTGCACTGAAAGCCTTCTCATGCGACTCGTACAGCACATGAGGCAGACCGTCTGTTAGAAAGTCGCATCCTCCCAAACAACTAATAATCCTAGATGGAAGTGGCTCCACAAACGGTCTCCAACCAAACAGCCGTAAATGTTGACGGATTAGCTTGGAAGAACTACTCTCTCCAAGGTTTCAGAATGTACTGTATTCTAGCACAAGGTATGGACAATTACGTCAACAACCATTCCGTTTCACAGGGGTCTTCTCTTCACTACGTTCTTGGGCTGAAATCATAAATTAAAACAGACAGTAAATAGCTAAATGTCCATGGGTTACCTTATACAAAGTACCACTTCTGTTTTGTGCTGTGCAGATGAGCAAGGCCACACTTTGAGCAGAAGATGTTTTCTTGCCTAGAGTCAATGTGGCACGTACAGCCCGAGAAGGGCCTTTCATATTAAATGTAGGTAGCATACGGTTTTGGACGACAACATCGCAAGTTAGCTTCATGTCTACGATCGAACATCAATCAACTTGGTTGGCCAGCAATCTTCAAATTGCCTACCCAAATGGCGCCAAAACGATTAGTTTTCAAACATCTGGATCTGGACCAACCTAGGAACAACATGCGGAGCTTGGCCTAAACTGCGAAGCCTGGCCAATAACTTAAACGAGATCTGTAACATAATTAAAAGTTTTTATTTCATGAGCCTTATCTGTTGTACATACGGCATATAAAGTTTAAAAAAAAATAAAGTCATCGTTAATTCTAGTAATAACGTTTAAAGACAAACATTTAGTGTGCAAAATTGAGTTATCCAGATTCGCTGTATACAGATCACTCCAACACTTGTTAGTTAATTCCATTGGTGCGTTGGTCTTTATTTGTACCAATAACGTCTAGTTTACGTTTTGGTAACTTAAATTACATTGGTTGTTGTTTCTTTATTTATTTATTTATTTATTTAATCGTAGTTTTAATTTTATAACTCACGTGTAATTTATAATTATTAAAATGTTTAAAAGTAATTTTAAAATTACAAATAAATACGTAGGTTGCTGATCTCGTTTTGACGCTATTTGGTGCGATCTTTCTTTCTCGTTTCCTTCTTGTTTGCTATACGGACAAAATGGGACACGCTAACATTTGGTTCGCTCATCCACGTAAATTTGGACAAGGTTCACGGAGTTGGTACGTATAAAAGGCGTAGGGATAAGTTGAGTAATGTACGTATTCTACCTGTTAGCGAATTAATATGTAATCTCGTGGTAATGAAGCTTGTTGGGCGTTAGGCCTAAAATGGCTACTCATGGCTGGCATGGATGGACACGTGGTGGAAAGAATCTATCCACTCCATGGTTAAAACGTTCGACAGGGGTTGTGAAGACTCTTAGCATTATACATTTATGTAAATTTAAACACGTATTTCGGGCACAGTTCCAAAAACTGAGGAATGTGTGCGGGACTAAACCTCTCCCTCATGTTTAAAACGTTCTCCCTCCATGGTCAAAACGTTCGACAGGGATTTGAAAACTTAGCATTATACATTTAGGAACCACTTCCACAGCGGCTCCAAGCGCGTCCACCATCGATCTGTATACGTTGGTTGTACTATCTCTGTTAGTGTAAAGGGTAAATTAAGGTCGCTGTTTCACGAAAATAAGGTCAGTTTTTTCCAAATTTACCTAACCTAACCTAAACTAACCACATAACACCAGAAACCAAAACCAAAATCTTAAACCTTTCTAAACTTCACGTGCCGGAATCTAGATAGGCCAGCCATCTTGGTCGGAGCTTCTGCGGTAGTGGACCCGAATGCCACGTTTTCTGAAGTTATTCACGGCGTTATAGAATAAAATAATAAAAAAAATGGGTGTCTTAATGCGTTGTCGAACCCATAAAAGGATGGTTTCAATACAGCAAGCACTGCGGTTTAGCCCACTTGACTACTAGAGAAGTTCAACCCGTAACATTTAAAGGTAATGTTTAAGCTTGAAATTTCGAGGCCGCTCTCTTTGCGGCGGATCACCTCACCACATTCGTTAGTGTCTCACCGCTAACACGCGCGCCGAGATACATACGAACTCGGCACGGTAATCCGCCGCAAAGAATGCAGTTTTGATTAATTTCTGAGGGCCAAACGAAACCTTTCCCCAAACACGGTATAGGAAAATGTTGTTCAGCTGTTATTCTAGCACAACGAGAAGCTACGCCGTGGGTACAGCTAGTTTAATTGAGTAACATTTGTCGCCAGTTTCCAAAAAAATGAAAGGGGGTAATACTTAAATATTATTTACAATTTGAGAAGAAGAAAAAACTTAACAGCAGAAATGCGTACACCAGGAAATACTTTACAGCAGAAATGCGTTCGCCACAAATAACAATCGGCAGCCAACTGGGGGGCAATGAATATGGCCTCACTAGCCAAATACACAGTGAATTAGTCTTCATAATAGTAGCAAGTATCGGGGTGTGTGAACTCGTCCAATTTATTTTTAAAACTGTTAACAGTGCAAGCTGTGACGAATCCTTCGGGCTTATTGTTCCAAAAACTAACAAGGCGATAGGAGAAAGAGTTGCGAACCACATTGTAATGCGGATTACAAACTTAAAGTTTTAGAGCGAAGCCTCTCGTGCCATACGAGTGTGAACATAATTCAAAAAAAGTATTTTGAAGTTTCGGAATCAGACCGTGTAAGATCTTAAACATGTAAATCAATCCTCCCCATTGACGTCGCCATTGTAATGGTGATGGATGTTTAGCACAGGTATTTACCTTGTGAGGAAGAGTAATTATTTTGCTGTAAACCTTTACCATCAGTATTAAGTGAGGAACACCGGAAGAATAATGACTCCCGTCCGATTTTTTTTTTTTTTTTTTTTTTTAATGGACTAAGAATTACTTGCTGAATAATGTTTTCCTCTTCCATTTTTGGGGCAAACGTACCGTTTGGCCGTGGTTTAGGTCCAAAGTTAGCATTACGGGAGGTAGGCTGTGACGCCATCTTGTTGCCGGCAGGCAGGCTCGAGGCAAACGGCGTCGCGCAGGAAAGCATCAACTGGGCCAAAGTCCGTCAATTGAAACGCCAAACCCCAACCAGTTCGTTACAAGTGAAACGCCAAACAGAAGCCGGTACCTATAACCTAACCTAACGACAATAACAACAAACCAAACTAAACTGACAATAAAAACCCACTTATCTTAACTTTTTACGGGAAAAAGATGTCAGCTGGGAACATGGAACGCTTGTACGTCTGTCAGTGCTAGAGTACGGCTTTCATTAATTTCTGACGGCCAAACTAAGCCTTTGCCCCAAAAATGTTATGGGAAAATGTTGTTCAGCTGATCATTCTAGCCCAACGAGAAGCTAATCGGAGAGGAGTCACTATTCTTCCGGTAAGCCTTAAGTGACACAGTTGAGTCCAACGATGGCATTTACACTCTCTTGGATCAACACTTGGTAGGCTATGAAGTTCTTTTAGTCAGAGCACGGAATAACTATTGGCCCACATATTTGTATTAACTTTGGTGCGCCTTAACGTGTTAGCTGTATAGCTAATCATTGTTTTCAGCTCTTCTAAAAGTTGATCAAAAACTCCAACCAATTACAGTAGTCTGCAACTTTAAAATAAGTGGGATATGAAGGGCAGATCATTAAAGAAAAACATTGACACAGGTTTCATTTCTTTACTTGTGGGTGAGAAGCTATGATTTCTGTCTGCTAGTCCGTTAAACCTAAAAAAAATAACTTTGGTTCCTGTAACCCGACAGTGCCTAATTTTTTTTCAGATTTCAGCGACCCTAAATGTTTTTTCGTGCATTTTCTTATTAAATCATTTGTTTGATATGTGCAAAACAGCTAAAGGATTGTTTACAACTCATGATTTATGAAAAAACTCGAACTTCAATATTGACTCGCAACTAATTTTCGTTGCTGCAAATTGTTGAATCCCCCTTACATATGTGCCAGGAGTCAGACTCCCTCAACGCCATACTTAAAAGACAGAATTTCTCCAGCTACCAGCGCCAACCTAAAATCCAGGCTGAAACCTCCACCAGACAGAAACCGCATTAGGGAAGAGCAGGCTCTACAACAGCAGAAAGTGGATCCTCAATTTGAGGCCAAGAAAAAAAACACCACCACTAAGGCCAAGCACCCCTACAACACACGCGGTAAGGATAAAAAAAGATGACCACGAAATGCGTAAGAAGGACGAGAAAAGCAAGGCTGGAACTCGACCTAGCAGAAAACAAATGGCTTCAGATTGCCCACAATACCCTGGGGCATCTACAAAGTCCTGTGTAAACAATGCAACATGGCCTACTTTGACAAAGAGAGGCATTAATTTATGCCTACTTGATCACATCACTGCTTCAAGAACTCAAGACCACTCAAACGGGGCGGGTAGCCATTGTGACACCGCAGGACACGAAATCGACTGGAGTGGCACACAAATGTTCATCAAATCCAACTCAAAATTTGACCAGCATTTAAAAGCTCTTGAATCGCTAGCAATCAAGCACCATGAAAACAAGGGAGTTAAACTTATGAATTTACAACCGCCTTCACACCCATTCATCCACCATCTCGTACATCCAAAACTCCAAGAAAAACTCGCCCTCCAATGGCACAAATCCCTCCGGTGACCACAGCACCACCAAATAAAGATCAGTGGTCACACGCGCAATTTCAATAACAAACCACGACCGATCCGATATAGTCTCCAGAACGCAAGAAGCCAGATGGTCGGCGTTTGAACTAGGGATGTGCCGATTATCGGATTCATATCGGTATTGCCAGTTATCGGAGGCAATTCCGGTATATCGGTACCGCCGATGTACACCTCCGATGTGTCGATAATACCATATTGGATCACATATAAGCCGCACGTTTTTGGATGTATACGAGAACGACGATAACTTCGCTAAATATTGGCCGATTTTGACGTTAAGTACACCATTTTAACCCTTTTTTCGCCAGCTTTCCTATGGTGGAAACCAGAAGTCATTAGCTCCACCTGTTCTGAAGTTGTAGGCTATATAAAAACCATATAACTTACATTTCTACTTACCAGTCAGAAAATATCCACTACCTGTAAATTTAATTGTATTCAGTTCCTGAGTGCTGTTTACCCTAGAGGATTTTTAAACATAAACAGCTTTAGGGCTACGGCGAAAGCAGCTATCTCTTTTCCTCTAGCGCTTGTCCGTGACGCACGCTGTTACCCTGGCTCCTCACTTTCACCGTTCGCTTTCGTCTTTCATCCGTCTTTCACCATGAAGAAGCCTACGCCTGGAGACCATCGCCTTTCTCGTCGAAAGTCCTTCGTCCTGCCTACATTTGAAGATCGTCACAAGAATCTCTCGAAAGTCCTTCGTTCTGAATATCGAACGTGAAAGCCCCTCGTCCATGTGGCCTCTCATCAAAAGACCACTCTTCGATTGCCTATCACTTTCTTCACCTGATGCTGTCGTTGAAAGTCTTTCATCTTTCACCTTGCTTTCATCGAAAGTCCAAGATGGCGCCGAATCTACTGGCACCCATATTCTCGTTGAAAGTCCTTCACGACACTTTCATCCCGTAACCGTGAGCACTCGTCGGAAACCCATCATGAAGCCATCTGTCCATTATTCATCGACATATTTGTCTGACCTCCGTGTGTTCCCCGCATCGTGTCACCTTTCCGTTGTGACTGCCGCCTGTTTGCCTTTGCATCGTTGCCATCCCTACGACTTCTGCTTATCGACCGTCGGCTACTGCATTCCCCACCTAACTGGAATCCCCTCCTCTATCGCCGAGTTCGTCGCTTTCCCGTCAACACAACTTGTAGGCGCCACATCACTTGCATTGCTTTCACTTCTGTCGTCACTTTCATCCAAGATGGCGTCACATCACTTGCATCACTTTCGCCGCTTTCACCTTTTTCGTCACTTTCATTGAAGATGGCGTCACATCACTTGCATCGCCTTCGCCGCTTTCACCTCTTTCGTCACTTTCTTCCAAGATAGCGTCACATCACTTGCATCGCTTTCGCCTCTTTCGTCACTTTCATCCAGGATGGCATCACATCACTTGCATAACTTTCGCCGCTTTCACTGCTTTCGTCGCCGCAGCATTGTCGGTCCGACATGCTTCTCACCTGAATCCTTCCTTTCCTGCACATCAATTCTAAGCTGCTGTCCCTCATTATTCGTCTGAAACAGCCATCCTACCTTCAATCAAGTGCCTGGTGTCCCTCACCGCCGCTTGTGACAACCACTCAACCTTCTATCAACGCCTGCTGTCCCTCATTTACGTCTCCAGCCATTCGAACCCATGGTCAACGAGCCTGCTGTCCCTCATCTTCGCTGTAACAGCCACTCAACCTTCTATCAACGCCTGCCGTCCCTAATGTTCATCTCTTGCAGGCATTGTAACCATTTGTCAACGGGCCTACTGCCCCCCAAAAACAACCACTCAAAAACCCGTGCATCATATGGTTCCTCTCACCGGTTCGACCGTCGACCTCGGCAACAACTCTACAATCCACAATCACCTATTCCATACGGTCAACGCCAATTTCGTCTAGCTCCTCCAACTTCGTCTAACCCTTCCATGGATCCTCCCGGCATCAACATAATGAACTTCCACCTATGACTCATTGCTTCATGGAGGAGCAATTTTTCAAATGTCTTACAAGACCAACCCTGTCACCATCGGTGCCCCCCCCCCCCCCAATCTACACATGATGCCTCTTACGCACGGGAATGGACTGCATCTCCCGTCAATGGTTCTCGCAGACGCATTCTGCCTGCTCATTCGTCCCCACAAGAAGAAACGGCGCTCAACCTCATCTTCACTGGATTTACATCGACTTCTCAACAATCGTCCATCCCACGACGGCTTGGCACTGCGCTAGCCCTTGAAGCACGTCACCACACACTACACCTGCTCAACTTGAACGCCAATCACCCGGCTCTTATGAAGTCTCCTTACAAGCCCAAGTTGCCCGAACTAAGAAAACTGGCGCAGCCATGTTGGCAATGATGTTCACTCTTCGATCCATCATCAGTGGCTTTGCAATCTTCCAACTCAACGAGGCTACTAATCCATCAAATCGGCCTCTTCAGGACCATCACACACCTGTGTGTGGCCTTTCCTCCACAACTGCCGCTTCCCACACACTTGATGCTGTTGCTTGCCACCCCTCTTGGCCCCTACTCCTGACTAACGTATTGACCTTGTCAGTCAATGTTGAACTTCATGAACCGTTAACTGACTCTCGACAGTTTTTCATGTTTACCACCTTCACTAGAACGCATATTCCCATCTTTTGCTTCCACCCACTCTACACAGTAACATCATTCTTCCGTTATTACCCCCAGAACACGGATTTAATCTGTCACTACTGAACATTTCAAAGCCTGCAATCCAACCTTACACCCTGAGTTTCTGGAACTTCTCACCACTCCTGGCCCTTCCTTCGTGAAGCGTCCTGCTAACCGACCACGTCGCTCCCTCAACCTATTGGCCGTGTCAACGCTCACCTCGTCTCATCCATCAACACGGTCCCTCGGCTCACTCGTCAACCCACCAATCAGCACAGTCCTCCTTCCCGCCTCAACGCGTTCATCACATCCTCTACGTTGTTCACGTTATCCCATGTGCGCCTCTTAAAACATGCCACCCAAGCTCCGTGGCGGCAAGTCCAACACCCTCATTTGAGGATGGAACCCTGATCTGGCACGAATTCCCGACACCTGCACTTGCGCCGAAATTGTTTCAAAAAGAGCCCGTTACGATGCGTGCCAATCTCACCGGAAGTGTGACTTCGACACCGACCCGTGCAAGATTTGCCTCACCATACCTATCCACGATTGCACCCTCATCTGTATGGAGAACCGTGCGGCCAAAAACGTTCTCAACAAATTAAGGAAAAGAAAGCTCGTGATCGCGCGTTGCCCTCGACGATGGCCTCAACCCCCACTTTGGAGTCCCCAACCACTTCTCTGCAACTTCCACCAACCCTTCATCAACTCCTAAATTGTCTTCAGCAACGGAGTCTAATTCTAAACCTGTTGCCACAGTTTCACCTGCAAAAACTAACGCTGCCATTGCTCCAATCACAGGGCCTGCGGTTGATCATGACACGTCGTTTGGACTTGACTCCACACCATCTAAACACTCTGAACGCCCACACTTCAGTGACTCGTCAGTTCTGCGGAAAGCAATTCGTCACCATCTTGACCTAAATGTTAAAAAACAATCTCGCCTTAGGAAAAATTGTGCCCCCGTTGCATCTCGTATCCAACACCTGCAACAGAAACTTGCAAATGTTGAAAAAATCATTTGTGCCTACAAACTCAACATCGAGAATTTAACAGCGAGTAATAATCACCTTCGTCGAAGAGTTGAACTTGCGGATGCCATATTCCGACGACTATCACCACTTCCAAACACTGTTCAATGCCAACCGATCTTCAAGATTCATCGGCCTTAACCCCCAATTAGACCTAAAATAACACTGTCTCATCGTTCAGCCCAAACCACTTCAACCCCCTTACAACTTTAGATTGGTTCAACCATCATCAAACCAACTTCTAACGAATCACCGTCTACACCACCCAGACTCCCTGACCTCATGCGTCAAGAACACTGTGCCATCACTCAGGAGTGGATCAGGGCGAATCAGGCTATGCCTCCTGAAAAATATGGCAATGGGATAACGCGCCCTACTTTCAACTCGCCAAAAGTGGAATAAGAAAACTCTCTCTCCAATGCACCCGCCAACTACCATGCATCACTTGCAGATCTAAAGCAAAGGGCTATTCGTTTTCATTCACCTCCAGACCATAATCACTTCACAGATTTTCCATTAAAACAATCCCCTCTGTATCCTGGCCGGAATGACCCTTCACATGTTATTCTCTACAGGAAATTCTATGTGACCGGACATTCCTTTTTTCCACCACACCTTAAATCTCACCATCAAATCTTCAATCAACTTCACTCATTATTACAAAGGTAATTCTTTTTTTCATTTGTTTTTAATACATATTCATGAAAATCTTCCCACTGCAGTTACCCTTGCGGCTCTTTCTGCTGAGATTGTGCGACAGTATCATGTCCCATCATCCTGTCCCCAACACAATCTCCGGGATCCAGCTCACGCCCTTGGGAACCCGTCATGATGTTACCCGCCACCTATACTGACGAGGTCAACTGTAAATGCAATTAAATTTACATGTAGTGGATATTTTCTGACCGGCAAGTAGAAAACCCTATTTTACCTGGGGGGGAGGTCAAAATTGGTTTCTATTGAGGTCAAAATTGGTTTCTATTGCCTAAAGAAATATACACTACCTGTAAATACCCACCCAACTTCCCCTCGTTGACTCACCACATGACTGACATGTTGAGAGGAAAAGTAGATGGCTGGCTTTCGCCATAGCCCTATTTATGGAGGGTCTGCATATGCTTGCGCATGCGCAGATGGGCGGATGAGCTGGGCATATCGCGAGAATTAAAAACCCTCTAGGGTAAACAGCACTCAGGAACTGAATGCAATTAAATTTAGAGGTAGTGTATATTTTATTTAGGCAATAGAAACCAATTTTGAACCCCCTCTCCGCTTTGTGTGTCTCCCCCCCCCCCCCCCCAACGGTAAAATTGTACTTTTTCAACAACCGTGGCTTGCAAATAGATAAGGAAACACTGCTGCTTGCTGGTATTTTAGAACGAATATATCATAAAGTACTCGTCTGTTGATTAGTTTCAACATTTTTACATCTTTGCAATTGTGCAGAAAATGTTTGGCTGCATGTACTCTTTTTGTGGGGTAAGGTCTGGGGAAAATGGCTGCAGGTAAAACGGCTTTGTACCACAATGTTTTTAATTTTCTTTAATATTTTTATGAGGTTACATTAGATAAAAGTTTTTTTCTTGCAGTACATCGGTAGCAGAAACTGTATCAAACTTTCATTTTTTGCAAAATAATCATTATTTAGTGTTATATCGGCAGTTATCGGCATTCCGTTTTAACAGTAATCTGTATCGGTAAATCGGCAAAAAAGCTACATCGGCACATCCCTAGTTTGAACACACAACTAGTGTTTAATGACTATCGGACATTTACAGGAACGTAAAAATTAGTTAAGTCAATAATGAAGTTGAAGTATTTTCGTAAATCATTTGTCCGTATTAAAATGCAAAGGGAAAACAGCAGGACCGCAAGGAAAGTTGCGCTGCAAAAAAAGTTGGTAACAATTTATATTTGTTAGGCCTACACATAAGTTATGTACACTGCTGTGGGTTTATGCACAAATTCAGTGTGTAAAAAAAAAAAATATTCCGAGTACCGACTCTATTTTTTTTTTTTCGTTATGTTACAGGAACCAAGACTTTTTTCTTAGGCCTTATAGGCCATATAATATCCGTAATTGACATCCACGGGTATTGAACATTCTACTTGAGGGAGAACATGATGTCACTGCTCACAAAAATCGTGTCATAACTAGAGATGGGTCGGTTTCGATAACCGAACCGCGCTTTTCTCCACCGTATCTCCATCGGCCTTGCTCTTACATCATTCATTGCATACGCTTGGAGCAACAGGAGACTGAACATTCCTCACTCGTCCTTGCTTTTGGCCTAGTTGTCCAAGCAGTTTCTTGTCTACGGGTTTGCCGAGCCCGGATTCGAGTCTACAGTCAAATGAAGAGATAACTGCATCAAAACAAATGTTTACATTTTTTTTTGGGCAAAATGCACATAAGTAACTGGGCTTTTGAAGTTATTGTTTTAGTGAGCCTTTGATTTGAAACGGGGTTCCCACACAACCTGGGAAAGTCGGGGAATTTTTTTTGGTTAGGGGAAACCTGGGAAAGTCGGAGGATTTGCAAGATTATGAAGTTAGTCAGGGGATTTAAAGGGAACAGAAAATATTACTAGTAACTATTTCAAAGGGGCTACAATAACTGGAATAGTAACGAGTTCATACATTTTCCTTATTTCCTACTTTTTTCCTCTTAACCTGCTACGACCTCTGCATTTATTTTCCCTCGTAAGGGCGGGTAACTGGTGCTTTTTTGCCAGAGTATGCCAACCTTTGGAGCGTTGGTAAATGGTGCTAGTGGTAAGTCGTGGAAATGCAACGGTTGAAAGTGGATTTTTTATGAACAACAATATGCTTGTCGAAAATTTGCAAGAACCGTCATTAACTGCACAGTGTTATGTTTATGATGCTATCAGTGCAGCAGATGGGGTTCTGGAGGTGGAAATAAAAAAAAAATGATCCAAAATGTTAACGCATCTAGAGCAAGATACCAAGATGCTCTAGAGAACAAAAAGAGAAAACTTCAAAAATTAGACGAACAAAAGGAAGGAGAATGTAGTAAGAGGAAAACACATTTCTGGATTGTTAAAAATACTTCAGGATAAGAAGGTAAAGCTATTAAATGATTCAGCAAAACCATCCCACGCAATTGGTTGCGAAATTAGTGAGCTGAAGAAACTTCAATGAAATAAAACTCCCGTTATGGGAAGTCAAATCTGTTGGTCTTTTCATGTTTTGTCGTCGAATGGTCAGGGGAAAATTCAATTTTTTGCCTGGGAAAGTCGGAGGATTTTTTTTAAGATTTTTGTGGGAACCATACAATAAAGAAGTTGGCTTGTAAACATAGGCCTAATTTAAAATCAATTAACCGCTGAACCGTATTCGTTTCGCTCTTGTCATAGGCCTAATTGTTTTTCATTCCTAAATTGCTAAGCCTACCCCTATAGGTAGAAACAATTTTAAGGTTTCTAAACCGAACCGTAACCTACCAAGGTTTTAGTCAAAATTGAACCAAAACCCGAAACAGACTCATCCCTAGTCATAACACACCTATACTACTATTTCTATTTGACATCGCTTGAAGCCTGGGCAAATCATCTAAAAAAAAATCCACCACATGTGACCTTACTCATGACGATAGTTTTCTTCTAACTTGACTTAGTCATCACGACTTTTGTTAGCTGCAATAACTGGTTTGTTCCTGCAGGATTGTTTCTAGTAGACCGGAGCATTCACTTCCGATTGTTTTTTTTTCTCCAAATTGTTCACTTTCTAACTTCATTTTATCACAATCTGCGTGTGTTACAGCATTCCACTTCAGAATGAATGTGGAATAAAATTTCGAAATCGAAGTTCCACAATAATTATGCTACATTTTCAAAAGGGGATGTTTTAACAAGCGCAAAACCGTACTGGTTAAAAGCAAGCTAAAAATCAAACTCCGGTTGGGGCCCTCCCATTCTGCTGAATGTGTATTTAGGCCTATAATGGCAGTTGATAATTTGAAATAAAGCTATCACCCACAAAGATCTCTACGCAGACGTGCGCCCTTGTTTGGGCTCGTCAGTAGAGCACTCTTCGTAGGCTACCTCAATTTACGCACAATTTTTAAAGAAAAAAATTTCCAAAATACCTTCCACAAATTTCCGGCAGTCAGCGGTCTGACACATGCTTAATCCAGTTTCACACTCGTTTAACAGATTTCATAAGAGGAACTTGGGAGTCCCTGTATATTCAACACCACATCCGTGAGCAGGCTGTACTGATGATCAGGAGTCAAAAAAAAGGAATTCTGCACTGGTTCCCCTCAACTTTATGGTTTAGTGAAAAGCCGCAAAATGAAGTAAAATGGCAGAGAAGCAAGCACTTATAAAAAAAAATATAAAAATTTAAATATTTTGGGGCAATGGTTTTGTTAAATATTGGGATAATTTTGGTTCAGTTACTTGGGCCCCTGGAAAAATCTTGACTCCCGTTATTGATATCCAGTGACCCTCCAACCTCGTCATCCATCCATTGACCATAGAGAACACAAAGCGCAGCCCGCACTATCCAATTTCTGCTTTGAATTTGAAGTGACTTTAACAACGTGCTATGTGAAAAATGACGACAGCCATATTGGAGGGTATTAATAGGCCCCACCCCTTAAAAAAAAAAGGGTTAAAATCTTGTTAACCAGTTTCCCTTAATTGCAGTCTTTGTATAAAAGACAAACAAAAAGGTTTAAAGAAGGTTGCAACAAATAGTAATTGAGTTTGTAGAACAGTTTTTAAAAAAGTTAACAACGTGCTATGTGAAAAATGACGACAGCCATATTGGAGGGTACCCCTTAAAAAAAAGGTTAAAATCTTGTTAACCAGTTTCCCTTAATTGCAATCTTCTTTGTATAAAAGACAAAAAAAAAAGGTTTAAAGAAGGTTGCAACAAATAGTAAATTGAGTTTGTAGAACAGTTTTTTAAAAAGTGCCGTTTTGTCCCGTCATGTTTCAATGACTACCCAGCTTGACCTAATGACATTTTCTACCTCCGTGTATTCTGCTGTAAAACCTGTAAGGCCAAACAAAAAAAATGGTTTGGTTTGCGTTACCCGACCGACCCTATTTTTACGAGCCGACCTAAACTTCTTTTTGGTTGCCTTCGAAAATCTACATTACCTGTTTTTTATGCACTCTCTTGGGTTCTCAGTGCTTCTTCCAGAGAAAGAAAGTTGGCTTCCCTGCCACTCCCGTAGGTATCCCACTGCGCATGCGCGGACACAGTCCTCCTATATAAACGCTGGCGCAGCTTCGATCCTCATCTTTCTCTGCCACGCCACGTGATGCTGCTACTCTTCCAGCTCCTTGTCCAATTTACGTTCCTCGTTATTGGTCCTCAGCTGTTCCGGCCATCCACGGCGTTCCTACCAGCAGGGCCGCAGTCGCCTGTCACGGTTCCGTTACGGTTCCTGTGCCCCTTACCATCTATTGATCTTACGGGTGTGCCCAGTGTAACCATGGCTTCTTTGGCTAACTACTAGCCAGAGCAGGATCGATCCGTTCTGCGATTCGCACAGCTCGGAACGTGTTCACGGTCCCTTTGGTTCCAGCCGTCTCTGTACGATTCCTGCGGACAGGAATACATTGTTATAACGTACCTGTTCGTCTTCGTCGATTCCGGTCACCCTCGGTCTCGACCTAGGGGAAAGGGGGGGGTGGGGGACCGTCGTCTACTTCCATGCAAGAATCCCGCTTATGGCTCCTGCCCAAGCCGGCTCACGTCGTCGTTGCGTTTAAGCGGTTCGCGGATCAGTTCAGGTGGGCAGCAACCCTCGTCTTGCTCACTGCTCGTTGCTTCTGCGCAGCCTTCCTGTTTTGGGCCTTTTCACTACTGTTGGCTCTCGCCTTCTTCCAGCATTGTATGCTGTTGGTTTCTTCGTAGGGGTATGATATTCCTCCGCTCCGCCGCCATTTGCGCATCCTACTGCGCAGCCCTTTTTTTCAGGTGTATATTCCGACGATGCAGCTCGCTCGTCCTTGTTCTGCCTTCGACCTACCCAGCTGTGCCATCCACTGCTTCTCGTGTCCACAACCTACGTTCCTTTGGGACGTTCCCCGCGGCCTGTCGTGGCCTGGGTTGGTTTTGTGTACTCTGCACACGTTCGTTCCGGCCTCCACGTTCCTCGATGCCACCACCCGCGTCCTGGCCTACATGATTCAATCTACTGCTCCTCACCTTGCTATAGGACTCAGCCCTGTTCATTGAAGTTTGACTGCGTTCCCTGAGGAACCCTTTCCCATTCCTCATGTTGCTTCTCGACCCCCTGGTCGGCGGCCGATGGGGGGGGACTTGCTTCCACTAGGAACAGCAGCACCACGTTCCTCACCGCTCTTACTTCCTTACTAGACCTCTATAAAGAGGAGACAGGGCGGAACACTTCCCACCACATTCGGTGATGTATTTTCTCTTTCCCTCAGAAACGCCAACATTTACTAATGCTCTCCTGGCACGGCGAACGCTGCGTTCCTCGATTCATGTTCCACTTCCTATGATACCGTCAGTACCGATACCGCGAGCTGCGGGAACCCTTAGGGATGGTTCTGTATCCCGCACTCCTCGTTCCGCATCCCCTTCAGTTTCCACCGGTTCCGAATACCGTAGAATTCTTCAACCTTGTAACAAAACAAGACTGGACCAACCGGCTCCGCTACCAAATCCCCTTATTTCCGGGCCATCATAACTCGCGCCTTGCGATACCGCAGCCACGTTCCTGATTCCTTGTAGCCAGCCTCCGCTGGTACGGTACCTGCGTTCCCTCTCCAAACGAACTCTCAGGCACTGAGGAACACTATGCCTACCTCAAACTCCAACTCAAGGCTCGGTAAATTGCTGCCAAAATTGACCCTCTCCGCTGGTCCGTAACTTATTCCTCTTGGGCTGACTCCGCATTCCTCCCAGCCTTTTGGTAGCTAAACGTTCCGCTATCCGGGAGACCGGCGAACCACTCACCTCGTCTCCAGCACGTTCTTGTAACCCTTTTGCCAGCAAGGCGTCCGCTTTGACGGTCCTCTCTACCTTAGGGGGACAGTGGAAATTTACTCCTCGCTCTACATCTTTCGTTCCTCTTTCGGAATTACTGACCATTCCGCACTCCATTGAACGTAAAGGGGGAAAAAAAGAAAAAAAACAGCCACACAACGTTCCGTTCTTGATGTTCCGTTTCTCATCAAGATGCGACGTCCTCAAGTTCCGCAGATCCGCCGCCACCTTCTGCCCCTAATCAATGTGCCTGCCTAGGTTTTCGAATTACCAATGAACAGGAACACGCTGGATCTTTCCTTCTAGTACGGCCACCATGGTGGTTACTCCTGCGTTCCTCTCGTTCCTCGTCCCTGCATTCCTGCGGACGCGTTTCTGCATTCTTTGCTACGTCACTTCAGGCTGTCTTTGGTGCCGTTCCGGCTGTGGCGAACCGGCGGCAGGGCTTGATGTTCACTGCCCGTTGCTGCTTGTCAACCACACCTACTGTCTACCTGCCCCTGCAGGCGAGAATATATCTCGCCAAAATCTATGGTTCCGGTCATTCCTTGTTCTTGAGTTCTTCCGTACGCATTCCGCGTTCCTACGTTCCGTACTGCCCATTTGGGACGTCTCTAGTAGCCATCCCTTCGACGGCATCAATATTGCTGACAACACATACAGGTCGTACATAACGATCCTTTCTTTCCAATGGAAGGTTGCGCTGGTCCTGCAGGCCGCGATTCCCGGACCTCGATCCCGCCGAGAAAATGTCTCAAGGAACCAATGGTTCCCTCCCAACCGCTTCGCCTGTCTCGCCCTTTGCATCCTTCAAACAAGGGGACATCATCATGTTACTAAGTATACACCTCCACAGGTACACTTCACTGCCACATGACTTGAAATCCAAGCCCTTTTTCCTTGAACTCAACTTATCAAAAATACACCCGGATTTTTTTTAGGTGCAACGCAACTCGATAGCTTGCAACATGAACGACTGCTTCACTGCCTCCGCGCCTCTTTCACCATCCTGTCCCTCTCGTTCCACCTTGACAGTAATACAGCCTTCTCAAGACCAAGTCCATTCCGTCATGAATCTGGCAAGGCTAGGTTTTAAGCACAGTTCATTCTCCGGTTCCCTCTGCTTCCTTGAGGGCCCAAGTCCTTCCCTGCATCCTAGTTCCGCTTCACTTCCGGAACCTGCGTCGCAGCGTTTCTCCTTCGGAACGATCAGTTTCTTTTCAATCCATTACCCTCTGCGCAACCTCCATCATGTATGAGTTTGCACGATGCAACCTGTCTCATCTTTCTTCCTCAACTCTCATCCAACGGTGCTGTGCCGTTCCCGACCACCCTGGTCCTGCATCCCACAGTTGAATTTTGCACCTTCGGCTGCATTGCTGTCAGTAACAGGACGAACCAGGAACGAAACCAGCATTTTCCTTTCCCTGCCGAGCGCTGATCTGCTTCTCCTCGTCCTCCTCTGGGGACATGCCTTCATCTGATACTAAACACAGATTCCGTCTGCCTCACCGTTCCCTAGCCTGACCTTCATCATCCTCTTTGAATAATGTCTCCGTCGTCCTGAAGCTGGCACTTGTCATCTCGGACTCCCGCCTTCCTTGCACCAACGGTCCTTTTGACCCTCTAGCAGGTCGGCCCTCAGGAGAGCGGTTCCAGGCTGTCGTGCTCCCTGCTCCTATGATATTTTCGCCTCTCACACTTGCCGTTCTTGGCCATGTATTGACGCCATCTTTCCATCCTTCGACCTCACGGAAGGACCCAAGGACCACGTTACTCATCCCAGTTCTGGGTCACCCTTTCTATTACATAAAATGCGCCAGGGCACCTTCCTGTAGTAGTTATCTACGTTACGGCCCGTCCCCGACATCAGACTTACCTTCGGTCCTGCTGCCGATATGTCACCGAGCCAGACAGCTGCTCATATTTCCAGCAAGCATACCTCTGACTTTACCGACTTTCTATGGTTCCGCTGCACCACCTCGGTTCCCTTATGGCCCGAGTTTACCATCTTTTCCTGTACTAGACTAGGTTAAAGATAGTTTTTGTTGCCATCTTCAAAACTTGTAACACTTAACTATGTCACTGTAACTATGTCACTATAATGATCCCTAAGGGTTTCAGTCACCCATTGGCGGCTGCTTCTCCTTTACCCTGGAACCTGCTTGCAACCGCTTTCTCCGGTGGAACCCTCTGCATCCGGTCCGGTTCACTCGTAAACCAATTTCTCAATGTGCCTGCCACCGACCAGTTTACACAACAAACCTTTCAAGACCTGCGGGATCATCTTTCACCCCCTACAGCAGTTGCCTTCAGGTTCGTTGACTCCAGTTGACTTCAGGGTAGCCGGTCCGTAACCAGGCCGCCCGTCACCAAGGCTCGCCTCCTGTGACGAAATCTGTTGAGTGCATAAAAAACAGGTGATGTAGATTTTCGATGGCAACCAGAAACGTAGCTTTCCAGCAAAGCTGGGTAAAGATAGTTTTTGTTGCCCAACTGAAAATATACATTACCTGTTTTACAACAGGCGACCCGCCCTTCCTCCCCTCTCGAGTTGCCTTGGTGACGATTGAGAGTATTAAAAGATGAGGATCGAAGCTGTGTCAACGTTTATATAGGGAGGACTGCGTCCGCGCATGCGCAGTGGGATACGTACGGGACTGGCAGGGAACCCAACTTTCTTTCTCTGGAAGAAGCACTGAGAACCCAAAAGAGTGCATAAAAAACAGGTACTGTATACTTCAGTTGGGCAACAAAAACTATCTTTAACCAGCTTTGCTGGAAAGCTACATTTTTCTGTCCAAGGAAAAAAAAATCCTCTTCCTTAGTTTGACTTGACGCTCCATCCTAAGATGCAAATATGGTTCAAATGATTCCTGGAAAAAGGAAAAATATTGCTCCTTGAACATGAATGTATCTTGATTGCACCGACCGACCTTATTTTTTTTAACTGCATAACGCAAATCAAACAATTTTTTTTTGTTTTGGCCTAATGATAACTTCATAATATTAAGAGGGACTGCTTTTTATACACCTGTGCTATAGAGGTATTTTTTTTTTTTTTAAAGCCGTGTGTGTGCTAATCATCATGGCTTGATCAGAAAATATGGACTGAACATGTGCCGAAGATGTTTCCGGCAGTACGCTGATGATATTGGATTTAAAAAGGTAATTTTTTTTTAACTGAAAAAAAAAAGCAATTAGCTGCTGGTCACTAAGATGGTCACTGGTCACTTATTTTGAATTCTTGTCTACTTTAGAGCTCTTTTAATTGGCTATTTTGTGTGTAATCTGAAAGTATTCTTCTATTCTTCTTCAGGCATTTTATTATTCCTGTTGTTCCAAATAAACCTTTGCTGGGAGTCGAGGTTTCTGCTGTAGCAAAATGAAAATTTTGTACACGTAATATTCACTTCTGAGGCTTAATCTAATTTTCTATGACGAATAAGGGAAAATCTGCAACAAATCCAAATTATGCGTTTATCGCTTCCCTGTTTTTTCATTTTTATCGGCCGTGTCTTGTTTCGAAGTGACAAACTGAAGCATTTTAGCTCTGGGTGCCACTTGTTCAGTGGCATCTGTTACTCTGCAAAGGTTGTGAAAATCTGTGCTACTTTCATTGTCTGTAGAAAATAATAGCCTATTGTGGTAATTTATACTCCTGGACCATTTATTATAGACTGGCTAGTTCATCAAATTTGCTGTTTTTATTCCAGAATACATCCCCCAATGAATCTTTTGCATTATTGTCTGCTTTAAGACGAAAATTCCCGACAAAGGTTAAAAATCCTTCCTTC
>JAHWFP010034984.1:52115-67081 GCA_023313725.1 Lithobius niger | reverse complement strand
TCTGAAAGACTAGAAGAAGTGGGTCCTTGGACCACTTGTGTCAATAACGGTGGTTAACCCCATAGACACAGGAAAGCGTTGCCTGTCTTTCCACCCCAGGCCTTGAGGGTCAATATTGACACTTTTTTGGAAGCTTTATTCGCTCTAGAGCGTTCAAATTAACAGGAAGGACGACAGAAAGGGGGGAAAAAAACTATGGTTAAAGAACACGGAGGAGAGGGGGTGGGTTGGAGGGTGAGAAGGTGTTGGAGTGGGCGTCAAAACTTAAGAGTGAGAGTTGGAAGTTAACAACTTTTAAAATGGTTTTAAACGAACAAAGTATCCTTTTCATCAAAAGGACTTTAAAACCACCAAATCTGGGTGGAAAGAGGGAAAAAAGTTTGTTTTAAAAATTTGATCAGTAGCTATGTTTGTTATTTTGTAACACTGATTACAGTAAAAATAATTTGTGTTGAAAAGTGAAGGGTTTTAATTTTTAAAACACAGTCTTCATGTTAGAAGAAAATTTTTTTCATGTTGATAATAATCATCCTCATTTTTTGTCCACGAGTTCCAACATTAGCTTCGTAAGTTCGTCGAGAGCTTGTTTACGTTTGCCGATTCCAGATGTCGAGCTGCCGATAGGAACACCGATTCTGTCTTCAGATCTCAACAATGATCGTTTGTAGTATTCAAGACGAAGACATTGTGTGTTTGATTATCATCCTTTGTTTTAAACAATGAAATCCAGTTATGTTCGATATCATGTGAACAATCAATTCTGTTCCCACGTGCTGAATGAATTTTTTAGTTTTTATTTTTAGCTGTTAAAAATTCACTGCCGTCCTGATCCTCCCAACCAACCCAGTCCCGCATCAATCGCCATTTTTGGATGCCTTTTAGGCATTCTATTTAAACCATGCGCCACGGCTGTTTGCCGTGACGTGCGCATCACGTGATTGGGCTAGTCCAATCAGACGGCCAAAGATCAGCTCTTCTCGTTTGTCATTGGCTAACTCATGATGACATCACGGCAAACAGCCGTGGCTCGTGGTATAGAATATTTTCTCTTAACCTTCGTCCCAACTTTAACTCAACCCAGACTAACTCAATGCTTGCGTGAGCAGCATCACGACCCATTCAAATCTTACATTTTCCATTAATGACCATTTAAACTTAACCATTACAGCCAAAACCAAACCGAGCTAAGCGTTCATTCCTCGCGCACCCATTTGTGAATTGTACCCGCGACCTAATCAATCCACCCTTTGAATCTGAACCAGTTTTTTGGCAACATTATTCCACCATGGGTTTATAGAAGCTTTGAGCGTTACGTTTGGATCAAAAGCTGAGCTCATCCCCATTTTAGCTAGCAACCGTCTAAAACTCCTGTCCCATCTTTCGTCCTCTTCACTCATGTTGTCAACCGCACAAGGTAAACCCCTAAAGTCAAGTTCCCACCAAGTTACCGACCATTCCAGGGTGGATAAAAATCGTGATTTTTTCAAAAAGAAAAATTAAATCAGATTTTTAAAAATTTATTTATTTATTTTTTTATGAATTTACTTACAGCAAAACTACGCAGCACGAGAGAACCTAGTAGGCTGTGCCAGGACATCGGAAAAAAACGGAATAAAAATGCACAATAAAAAACAGCAAACTACAAAAAGACACATAAAATAGAATCCAATTCTGGAGAAAAACTCACAGAATTGGTAACAAATCGGCAAAAAGAGCACAAATTAGGAATCAAACGTTCAAAAAGAAAAATCCGGCAGAGCAAACTTGCAATCAAAGGCAATCAACAGCACTAAAAAACACCGTGACACGACTCAATCCAAACGTCACTCTTAACCAACCAGAGCTTCAGTTTTGTTTATTAAAAGTTCCATTATGGGGGATGACACGTAAACTGAGCGGTAGCCAGTTAAACGGTTTAGCACAAATAAATTTCAAACTTAATTTTCCAAAATGATTAAACCAGTTTTTATTTTTTTTTTATTTTTACCAGTTTTATTCTTTGGTTATTAATGGATATAGTTTTGGTGCACGTTTATATAGATAATGCTTACAAAATAAATTTATAGTGTTCGCCAAATTTTGATTTTTGATTTCAAACACTGATGTAAGTTTTAATAAAAATTTTCGGCCGATTCAGATTTAAATATTTCGAGCAACTATTAAAAGGTTCAACTAGTCAACTTTATGTTGATGATTGATCAGTATTCAGTCAAGTCATTGACATTATGATTGCTTTTTTTTTGTTGAGTACCTCAGAAAAAATACAGTTTAGTTTACCAGCCTGGGACTGTTCCCGGGCGGTTGCGTATTTTTGTGTAAACATATCCAAATGCTGCAAACAACATATCCATAGTCCAAACCTACAGAACAGGCTGTCACGACCCTGATCATAAGAGAAACTGGACCTTCACACCGGAAAGTTTATAGGGTGTAATCAACTGAAATATTTAAACGAAAGGTAAAATTGTTGATTTAAATCAGTGATTAACATTAAGACAAATCTTTTGATTTAAATCGGCTATTTAAATCACCGATTTAAATCGGCTTAAATTAAATCAATACACCCTGGGTCACGATTGTAGTGTTAAAACCTTTTCACACCAACAGACGACTTTCAGAGCCTGATACCAGGGTGAAGTTGAAAAAAAAAAACAAGTTCCAACGCCCTCCGTGAAATAACGTTGTGGGGTGTCCTCGGAGTCCCCAAACAAACGAGCAAGCACAGCCGAATGGTCAGAGTGATTAGCGGCCAGCCAACTAAATGCCCGGTAGAATTCCGCCAACTATTACCTTAAAAAAAGTAGTTAAAAAATCGTCGGTTTATGTGAAAAAAAAATAACGAAGCCAGTCAATCTCCCTCCTTCAAAATTGACATTCTCGAAAAAACGAGAGTGCAGTAGCTGTGTTTTTCATAGATGTAAAGTTTCGGTTTCATTCAAACCACATAAATGGCCATTAAGAATAGCTTGTCGGTGGGTGACCGACCCCTTTCAACTCGAAATACACACGTAGCGGTGATTTCCTATTTCTCAGAATCCCGTTTCGCAGAAATTAAAAACTGATTAATTGGAAAGGAATTTGTGATTAGTTGAGGTTTCTAATATATGTTAGTCGCAGCGAGCGAAGCAGCGCGAGCGAGGGACGTAATCTGAAGGAAAAATATAATTCTGCGAAACGGGAATCATCGTTTTGCGGAAAAATCTTCATCCATTTTACTTTCTGCGAAACGAGATACTGCGAAATCGGATTGTGTGAAACGGGACAAGACCCGTGTAAACTGGCTACTACAAGTTAGGTCTTTCTGCACCATTTCACCCCCCCCCCCCCCCCCCCGCCCCACACTCCCCCAAGAACGAAAAGGAAAACAAAAAGAAGCTTCCATAGATTTATAGTAAGGCACACGCTAGTCCACTAGTCCAACCGGAACCACAAAACTGGATAGAACGGAACTGAACAACATCCGAAGTAGGAATCATGGCGTTGAGGCTGCCGGGATGGAAAACATTAGTTTCTCCTCACTCTGCAATATGCGGCAACATCTCGCGTACGTATTCCTTTCCCTTTCTGCATCTGGAATACGAAGAAAGATGGGGAAAAGGATGGAAAGGGAACAGAGAGAGGGATGGGGGATGGAGTGGGAGCCATCACGTACTGTAATGACGTGTGGGTGGGTGGGGGTTGGGGTGGGCAGGCAGGCTGACGACCTTGTGATGTTGCCGCCAGACCCCTTGAGATATAGCGCTCCATGTGGCTGGGAGGAGGAACCCTAAATGAATACGGAATGAGCCTAGTCCAAGGACCCCTGGTCCGACACCAGACCAGGGGGTGCAAAAGAATTGGAAGGAGGGGGCGGGGGCGGCCCGGTGGGGGAAGGAGGGTGGAGTGTCAGACGCGTCATTTGGCTGCTGTTTCCAAAACACCATTATTGGTACGTCAGACGCCGAAAATACACTATGCTTCTTCGGGATGTACGCGCACACTTGAACGGTTTCTACGGTCTGAAGTAAAAACGAGATTGTATCGATGTATACTTTATATTAAAAGTAGGAATGTGAGAGCTCAACCTTTTCACGTCGAGTCGAGTTTGGGGTGTAGAGGATCGAGTTTTGAGTCATTTCGAATATGATGTTGTAGGTTCTTATAATTGTCCATCGCCAAACCAAATAAATCAGTTTTAACCTGAAGGTATCAAAGACAATTCACCCATGCAATCTTGGATGAGAATAGATCGGCGATTTCATTAGAAACAATAACCCCTGGACCACAAGATACCCTACAAACATTCAATTTATTGTCTCTGACTGTGTTTAAAGGACCTTCATCAGTAATACCAGAATAACGAACAAGAATATACACCACTCAAGTCGAAGTATGCAAGCCTTAATCGAAGATACAGCTGAATCTGAACATGAATTCAGCAACAGATAGTTCATTTTCGATCCGGTATTTGGGTCTTATTTACAATAAAATTGTTAAAACTCTGGGGAAAAAATGTTGGAGCTGCCACAAATTGTGTACTTCAAGCAACCGCAATATGGCGGCTGTTGAAGTACACAATTTGTGGCAGCGCCGATTTGTTTCTCAGCGTTTTAACAATTCTATTGTGAACAAGCCCCCAAATACCGGATCGAAAATTAAGTATCTGTTTCTGAATTCACGCTGTTGTGAGTTTTCTTGTCAGTCAGAGGATACCTCTATCATTAACAATGACACAATGCCACAGCGTTTCAATTGGGCGATGATTCTGTTTTCCTGTCCGGGGTTTTTAATTTTTGTAAAAGGTACAGATTTGCGTTAAGATCTAGATATAGGGATTGGCAGAAAGGGAACTGCCACAAATTGTGTACTTCAAGCAGCCGCCATTTTTTCAGCATGGCGGCTGCTTGCTGTCCACAATTTGTGGCAGCCCCTTTTTTTTTCTCAGTGTTTAAACATTTTTATTGTGAACCAGACCCAAATACCGGGCTGAAAATTAAGTATTTTCTACACAGGCCATCAAAACCCAAGAAGTGCCAAATTAAATTAAAATGTTTTTTTTTTTTTTTTTTTAACCGGTTGAAGCTTTACTAATATTCAGTTTTTGGTAGCGTTTGTTATACCCACGTTAGGGTGGCATGGATGTAAAATCCCTAACAAGCAAAATCTCTTACTGACACAAACAACATGGAATTTCTGGTCTGCGAATTCGTGGCCTTCCATCCACGGCGTTCCAGCACTGCGCGTGGCGATGCGTGCAGCATCGACGGTGGCGGCCTCTTTGTGTCGGGTAACGGTTGCTTGGCAACCAGATGACGCCTCGTTCTGCTCAGTTGCGAGTAATTGTAAGGGCGCGAGTCGGTCCAGCCTGCTTTCTGTTGTGTCCAGCTGGCCTTTACTCGGCCAAGCAACGAGATGAACGACACTCTTGATGGCTAGTCCTGGGGGTTGGAGATTAGACATTGGCCCTCATTGCTACCTTTGGTATTTGTACCTGAAAAGAGAGACATTTCGGCCGGCGTAAGGGGAAAAAACTATTGAAGCCGTCTTTTCAACTTTTCAACTCCTAGATGCAGCACCGTAGAAACTTCGGGCAATATAAAGAAAATAGCGGTAAATTAGAAAGAAAAAACAAGCGGCTACAGCGACTGCCTAGTCGCACCGGTCTTCTGTACAGTTCCTCCACTTCCAATGTTGAGGCATATACCTCTATCATTCACTGCAACAGCTATCTCTATTATACTAATCTAAACTCAGTAGCCATCACAATCGTCGGTTAAAAATGTGTTAGCTTTTAGGCCTATTTTACATTTTAGGCTTAATTGTCAGCTTTTAGACCTAATTTTAACGAGCAGTTTTAATTTCGTAAGTAGCAGCTAACGGAGAGTTGAATTGTATAGTAAGCATATTCATTTTTGCAACACGGTGCGCCTTCAGGTACACAGTTACAGTGTTAACAACGTAATGCGCAACGTAGCCTATATGTATAGATCAGTGAGGAAGTAGCGAGAGAGACGCTGTTGATGACGCTGTTGCGACTCGAGCAACTTGACGTTGCCGTGGTAACATGATTTTAGGCCTAATTTTCATTTTTTAGGTCTAATTTTTTTTAATGCAGTTTTGATTTCGTAAGTAGCAGATAGGCCTAATGGAGAATTTGATTCTGCGGTAAACCTATTCATTCACGCAACAATGCGACGAGACTATTTTAAACGAAGCTAAAAGCCATTTCTTTTTAGTGCGGTGTTATCTTAGGATTTCAAATCGACGATCAAATGTTATTATTTAATTTAGTGACGTCGAAGAAGTCTATTAACTATAAGGAAGTAAAGATGTTTTAATTTGCCATGTTCTTTAACTAACTTCTCACACTGAATCGAACGTTGTAAACCGTGGTCGTCAATTTCTGGTACCGTTGCGAAGTTGAAAAAAGCGACGGATGAACGGACGGTCGGACAAAGTCGTTGCAACAGTCTTCTCAGCTGGTACGGCTAAAGCCCTAACCAGACTGGCTGCTCGCGAATGCACGGAGTCGCAGGATGGTGTAAAAAAGACTTCGATATTGGTCCTTAACGCAACACCAACCATACGATTGCAGCAAGTTTGACCTTGTAGGCACGTAGTCGCGCATTGCTTCGCACGAAATTTTCTTCTGTCTGGAGAGGCCTTAAAAGGAACAACACTTGGCAGCAGCGCCGCGAATTTCCAAACTTAAAACGAGTTCACGTGGCCCACATCAGCGTATTGGATGACGGGGAATCTGGAACGTGGATGCTGTGTTTAGAATATGGACAGCACTATCGAAATGGTCAACCGGCGCCTTTAAGTTGCTCTTAAAGGGGGATTGCCACCAAATGACAAGCTGCAGCATCTATAGCCATTGCCTGCTATCTAGTTCTACCTAGCCCCTTCAACTTTCAACAGGCGAAGGAACACACAAATAAATTTCTTTTTTACACAAAGAGGGTAAAGTTGGTGCTTCCACGTGCAATAGGAAGCAAGCGGTAAACTTAAACCTAACGACGTCACGATTTTTTTTCTACTCATCGACCGTCTTGAAACGCATGGTTTTGAACCGCCAGATGGGCGCCATCGAGTGACAGTGATATCGTTAACCTTGATCGCTTGCTCTCTGGTGCACGTGGACGCATCAACTTTACATTCAATAATTAAGGAGGCACGTGGCTGGTTTGCTATGTAAAAAGACATTTCTGTGCACATTCCTTCGCTTGTTGACATCAAGTGCTAGATAGAACTAAATAATGCTATACCATGCGCCATGGCTGTTTGATGTGACGTACATATCACGTGACGGGGCTTGTCCAATCAGACGGCCAAACAGCCGTTGTTCTTGTTCGTCATTGGCTAACTGATGGTGACGTCACGGCAAAAAGCCATTGCGCATGGTTTAGACGGCGCTAGATGCTGCAACCGATCATTCAGTGACTAGGCACCATTAATTTAAGACACTAGCAGGTAACTCATCGAAGGACAGCATGTCTTGTGTTAATGGTGTGTTAAGTCCCCGCCTCCCCCCTACCCGCCCCAACGTTTAGTTCTCGCCCCCCCCCTTCCTTTATTGGTGGGCAACATCTTTCACTACGTGTGGGAGGACAGGCGGGTCGAAAATGAATTCACGTTGTCCCAGCCATTTTTCCCCGCTACTCTTTCTTGGTTTTCTACTTCTTGGCCTTGTACTTCTCCTTCGTGGTTTCCAATGTTGGTATGAGATGGCGCTCCTATTCCTTTGTCAGGCGCGAGCTATTAGACGATCGCCCGCATATCGTCAGTTTTGATCGGCTGAAGCAGATGGCGCAGGAACACAACAGCCATGCAGAGCTTGCTGTCGCTATTATTCCTTGCTTGCTTACGGTATTTATAATGAAAAAAAATAATATAAAACCTTCTGTTCCCCAGATTTCCGAATTTGTGTTCTGAAATCCATATTTTAATTGTTTCGCCCCCCCCCCCCCCCCTCAAGCTAAATTCCTGGTTGGCTCTATCATGAGGTAAGGACGTGAGCTAAGTATTGCCATGTCTCACCCTGTTTTAGGGGTGGGATATGGAAAGAACGACAGGTCAACACATTAGTTATTTGTGCTCATCTTGAACTTACGGTTGGTTGTCAGCGAATGGAAGTTTGCAGATTCCAGCGCCCTCTAGCATGCCTATAGCGCTTGCTTACAGCTGCAGGCCAAGCAATGCACGTACACAATTCTTTCAAAGAAACAAACCAACAACACGCATCCATATACAGTTAATCGATTGTATGTTTTCGATAGCAGAGCACCTTGTTGATATCCTAGATGGTTACAAAAACAATGGCGGCCGTCGATGAAAGCCGCTCCCTCCAGGAAGATGCAGCCGCTCATAAAATATCTGCAGGACTCAAGATACGCTTCGCGCACAATAATAACTATTTCATGGGTCATGGGTCAAGGGTTTTAATGATGACCAGATATTTGCAAACCAATGTGGGCTGGAGATAGTTCAAGAGTTGGGAAGGAGGTAAGAGGCGGTGCAGTCACCGTCTCACATGGGAGGCAGGCGAGAAGACAGAAGGGCCCAGATCAATGCTAACTATGGCCCTAAGTCTGATAATTGGCGTTAATTGGCAGTAACTAAGACCCCGCGAGAGGGCGGGAGGGGAAAGAAAACGCGGTGTAAAGGTGGTGCGATTGCTGAGCCCAGACGATAAACAAAGCTTTAATAACGTTGTGAAACGTGTAGCAAAAAGATATTTGTTGGTTGTAAAAAATATATATAAAAAAGGGAGTGAATAGTTAAATGTCATTAATAGTACATTAGCTTGGGAAGCGTGATAAACTTGGGATTTTAAACTGATGCAAGTATGGGTTGTGAGTGAGCGCGGCAGCGAGGAAGTGTGCGATTTGCTCAAGTAATCGCCGTCTTATATCCCAAATCTCCCTCCAACCCCCCTCCCCCTTTCACTCGCTATACAACACCAGCGTTCTATAAAAGTTAGTTCGCCAGCGGTGCTTTTTGTTATACAATCGCGTTCTGTTTTGTTTTTACGACATGAGTTGTGCTCTGAAATGAACGTCGTTTAGGTTTGGTTGATATCGTAAAATTCGTCGCGGGGTGTTGTATTCGCGGTTTTTTTTCTCCCTTTTTTTTTTTTTGGTTTTGTTTCGGCGTGGAAGCGGGACTCAATCATAATGATGGTTTTAGTTTCAGCAAGGCGATGGGAGTTTTTCTAAGGCGCGTGCTGGTTGACTGGTTGTGGTCTGTTGGGCGCCCAGTTCTGTAGTTTCGTAGCTGCTTGGTGGGATTGTGTGTTAAGGGTCTCGATTCTTGGGCCTTATAACAGGAAAGGACGACGCTTGGATCACTTTACTGGGGAGGCGGCAGTGGGGCAGCCAGGAGGGCGGACCAAAAAATTAAACTTTTGCGGTTCTCCCCATCCCCCCCCCCCAATTTAAAATGACTCTTTTGCATTTTTTTTCTCACACCCAACGTTCTTAACAGTTTCCTACTCTATTTATTTCTGATTTTACATTCTCACAGTAACAGCTAGTGTGACCTCAAGTCATTCCTGTCGCTGTAAAAGAAACTAACGTAGTTTTCTTAATACATAACTGACATTTTCTTCGTTTATAAGTTTGATTTTTATCTGATGGCCCCCCCCCCCCCTTCCGTATCGTCGCTGATAACAGGCGAAGGGCACGTTGAGGCAAGGACTCGCCTTTGCATTCGCGCAGCTAGAATTTAATCGCGATGGCAAAGGTGTCGTTACAACGCTACCTGGATTAGCTAAATCTGACATCGTTTGAGTGAATGCTTGCAGTCTTGTAATCCGTGACAATAACGAAATAAAAATAATAATTAAAAAAAATTTATTCCATTCGGAAAGGGAAAGGGCTGGGCACTAGGGCCACTTATAGCCTTCCGGTATGTTGGAAAATCAAGGGAATTTCAACATTTACAAACATGATTGTCAAAATAACTTGCAAGCAAACCCTGAAGCTCATAACTGTAAAACTCAACAACGACAGGAGCCATAGCAACTTCATACGGCAAAGAGTTCCAAATCCGCCCAACTATTAACAATAAAGAATACTGTCTACAATTAAGTCTGGCAGCATGCCAAACAATTTGAAGTGGATGTGCCTTAAGAGGTTTTCCTTCTTTCAGCTAACAAAGGGGGGGGGGGGATATCTGGACCTGAATGGGTAAGACCCAAATGAGCTTATAACAACACCTCAGATCAATTTTGATCCAACGCCCCAAATTGCTACACCAGCAAGCATTTCAATTCTTTGTCCAGCCATCCCTGGCAATCGTTTAGTAAATCTGCGTTGGATCGCTTCAATCTTGATCACATCTTTATACCAGAACTTCCACACTTCACTGCTGTATTCTAAAATGGGACGAACAAATGTAGTAACAGCCTTAATAAACTCAAATGCAGGACTCGCCTTAAAACATTTTAGGAACGGATTTGCCCGCAAATGGTTTTTTCGCATTCGCTTCTGAATTCACATTATTGACTGTTTTCGTTGCGAGTCGGCAGAGCTAAAACCACCACCGTGTTGGAATTTAGATGATTTCTAGCTGCTAGCTGCAAAGGGCTCGTTTACTACTAGTAAGCTATAGTAAAAGGTTAATACTAAACTCGTTGGCTGATTCTCGCCTTTAACGTAGCATGGCTTTCGATTTTACCATACCTGATAACAGCACGGCAACGGTGCAGAAGGAGATCCTCTCCCCGTGGCTCGCGAAACGAAGTAGGAAGCACGTGGCATGATGGCATAGATTTATGACAAAAAGAAAACAATTTCTTCTGGCGCTACTGTATTACAAAACGGAGGACTGATTTCTGATTGCCATCATCCGATGGTTTGTTTTCGATTCAACAGACCAGTCCTGATACGAGAGCGAAACCTATTTAAAATTTATGCTGTAACCCACAATTGGCTAAGGTAGGTGATGCAGTTCTTGCTTCCCGGCCCCATAGCGTCAGCTTCACGTGACCCAGAGAGCGAGTGATTGGTCGAATTCTCGGCTATAATACCCCGAGCACTTCTACGAAAGCGATAATTTGTGAGTTTTAGCACGAGTGTCCTTTCCAGATTCAAAGGAGTTTGAGCACTAAACCGCACAAGTTATACATTTCAGAAAAACACGAGTAGCATTCGGTGTGAGAATTTTTGTTTTCTTTCCGCAAAACGATTCTCTGAAGTAATTTCGATTACGGTTTCGATTTGCATTTTGATTTACCATTTCGAGTTTCGATTTACAAAATAATTTCGATTTACGATGTTTAGTTTTAAGTTGTTAACGATGTTTTCCTCTGCGATACTAGACCCCCATTGCAGTTCGTCATCCTGTCTGTAATTTCGTTTACTTCAGTGTTGGTATACCGTTTACAGTAGACCTAAACCTCATTTTATACTGCTCATAAACGAAGTCAAAACGGAAAGCTCCGAATCCTGACGAGAAGCAGCTTGTGTTTCCGTAAAAGGCCGACGATTCACGAAGATGACGTCATTGCCCTAATACGGACATAAGGCGAATGAAAGCAAACCGCTTCCTCTAAGTGATATAAACTGTATAAATCTGTGGCTTGTTTGTCGGTGACTATTCATTGAGGAATAAAGCTTTCATTTATCAAGACTACCTGTATTTAAAAGACTTAACGCTCGGTTTCACGTAGCATGCTAGACGCGTCGTCCAAGCGTTGCGCTGAACTGAAAGCACGAAGAACGAAAAACCCCAATCGTAGCATTGATTAGTGTTAGCGGGATGCACAAAAACGTGATATCTTCTCATTATTAGATTTACCGGTGTTGCAGCGCTAAACGAACATTATTTTACGGTAATGGTGACTATTCTTGAAGTCTTCGGACGATTTACTGCTACGTCAAAGGCTCGTTTAACACATTTTTAATGAGAATTGAAAACACCGTAGCGTATGATACAGGTACAATACACCTACCTTGGTTGTTCTTCTGCTTGAAATTCATGAAATTAAACCTCCGGAGGCTTTGTTTTGTCGTGGAGTGAACAAAGAGGTGCGTAGCATGAAGCCATTGTTGTTAAACTTTAATAATTTGGTGTCAATGCAGTGTTTTAAGTTTAAAATCCGCCTATCGCGTGTCATACGTACCTTTCACAGGTCAGTCCGCATTTTAGAGCAGTTCATTTTTGGGGTGTAAGTAGCGCGACTGGTGGCAGAATCGGTGGCTTACTGGACGACGCGTCGAATTGCTAACGTTAAGCCTTTACATCCAGATAGCTTTGCATTTATATTAATTACTGAGTAGAAAGGTGTGGTCATTTCAGGTAAGTCGAGCATGGAACTCGTTTTGAGGAAAGAAAACAAAAATCCTCGAACGCAGTTGCAACAACTACTTTTTCTTACTAAACCTAGGTAATAAAGGTTATAAAATAGGTTTGTTAAATCAGTGCCGCACCTATATAGGAACTTTGGTTAAAAAAAATTGGAATTGGTGGAGGGACGGATCTTGGGATTTGGTATAATGGCTATGGCTGGTGGAAATTGACGTGAAACAAGTGATAAAAATGATCAGCCGGATTGCCTTGGTTACGGGTGGACGTTTTATGGTTCAGGATGTTTACAGATGTTCAGTAGAATGCTCTCCCGACTTTTACAAAGATCCTCGTTCCTGATCTTAATGTGATGGAGATGAAATTGATGAAAGTTAGGGGGACATGGCGTGACTTAAGCTGGGAGGACTCGGGAGAAGAGAAAGTTTGGGGGAAATAAATTCTAATTAATAATTACCAGACATTGCAGGATGAAAACCGTCGATTGTTGTCGGTCGAATTGGGAGATTGGAATTGGAATATTTGCACAGGGCTCGAGCAGTACAATTGGTTGCCAAGACAATGCATGGCTTTTACATTGTTAACGTTGGAACATTACGGTGACAGTGACAATTGTAGTTGGTAGTGTGACATTTACAACGTTATCCTTGGAGAGAAAGCAGATTGTTGCGACACATTTTGGGTACCAGGCTGACTGTGGTAGTGATGTTGGCCTGAGTTTTAGCAAAGAAGTACGATAATTGGTAGGACAAGAAGCACCAATAGGACATTTTTCGTTTAACAAACTTACTTCCGGTTGAGGCCAAGGATTAAATGAAGGTGACGGCCATGTTGCGGGAAGAAGCCGGCAATCTGCAGTAAGGAGTCGGCCATGCTGGTGTTAATGACGTCATATTACACCAGAAAAGCGCATCTATAAAATGAGACTGTTGGCTTGCTCGATAAACGGAAATTCATAAAAAAAATCTAATCTCCGTGTATTATAGTTTGCTTTTTTACTAAAGTAAATGCTTTTTTTTTTCGTCCGCTAGCAAATTAAACAGAGAGATTTTATTTTTTAAAACTCCGTTTTGTGCAAATCCACTAGTCACGTGCTTCCCTGCAGCACACTGATTGGCTCTTCGGTCTACTTTGTCGGAATTGGTGAATATGACGCCACAAACACAATATTACCGGAAGTCAGGAATGAACCATTTTCTCTAGTCGCTCCAGTTTTAGCAATAATAACTGGACCCCAAAATGGGTCGCTAAATTGAAAATAGCGTCCCAAAACTTAGGTAAGGGGTCTAGGAAGGGGGGGGGGGGGGGTTCTTTAAGTCCATCAGAGCCCGGCCTACGAAACAACTCATTTTCAGCATAACCTCTGAAGTGTTAAAAAAAACAACCTAATTTTAGGTATTGTTCAGTTGCAGTTAATGCCTTGCTTGTTTACTTTTACAAAATTTTACTCTTTTAACTTCACGTCTTGTGGTAGAAGGGCGAGGGGGGGGGGGGGGGTTTACCCCCTTGGGGTGCGCCACTGGGCCCAATTAGTGTTATTTATATTAGCTATCGTATACGACATCCTTGTGTGTCTATTTACGCAACATAAAATTTCATGCCTCCGTATCAGTTTCTCATCTTGAGTTTTGTCGCTTCATCGTTTGAAGAAAGACTTCCCGTGTTTTTCCTCTCTTTATACCAATTTTTCCCGCCAACTAATTAAGCCTAACCGGGCTCGGTGGGAATTAGCCCTTACTTTGGTCTTTTCCCCGAGGCAAACGTTTCATCAAAAAAGCGTTTCCAACTCAACTCGTGTCGTGCGGAACCGCCATGAATTAAGAAAGATCATTTCAAAATTGCACTCGTAAAAGTTAAAGACTTTCTTTCAACGTTTCCGCACCAGGCGGCGCCAGCACCTGCATCATTGCAGCGTTGCCGGTGTAAATAACGGCTTTATCGTGGGAAGTGAGGGGAAGGGGATCTTCATCTTTCCCCTCCTCCCTTCTCCGGTAGTAACCTTTCTTTTGTTTCATTAGCGTAATTAACCTTAGTTTCTCCTGTGGGGGTCACCTGCAGTGCTCTTGACATCCATGTAAACAAACGGGGATTCTTCGTGTAAACAGGTAAACAAAATGCCAACATCCGTGTTGGCGTGTCGAGGTTTTTTTTTTTGCGAGGGCAACGAGTGGAGAGATAGGGTTGGGTGGTGGTATCAACGAAAAGGACATTTTGTATCATTGGAGTGGAGTAAAGCGAACTGATGAAATTAGAGCAGCGTATCGTACACCAGAAGTAAATTGGAAGTAAGCCATCAACGAAAATCATACAGTGTAGAAATGACGGAGTGTAGTAAACCGCCTTTGTGGGCTGATGCGTCAATCGAGTGACGTGACTCGGTTTCGAACATGCAAGCCAATAAGTCTCCAGAAAAGTGATAGAACTCTGTGCGTTAATAGATTGATTAAATTTACATTAATGATTGACTCATACTCGCCTTGACTTCATAAAAACCTTCATTATCGGCTCTTGAACCTTTTTATCGAAGGGCAAACTAAAAAATAGCTTAAAAAAAACTGAAGGAAAAACTATAAAGTAACATAAAACGAAAGTGAATGAAAACATCTAAAGTAGCATAAAACAAGACATTGGAGGAAAACACCTAAAGTAGCATAAAAACAAGACATTGAAGGAAAACA
>JAHWFP010034984.1:19737-44233 GCA_023313725.1 Lithobius niger | reverse complement strand
TTTTTTTTGGGGGGGGGGGGGGGCAACGGAAATGAAAATGTGACCACCAAACTTTCAATGACCCCCCCCCATTTCGAGACCCTGAAAATATCGTAACCCCTTCCCCCCAACCCAAGGTCCAAAAATAATGTGTCCCATCACCACCCCCCCTAAAAAAAAATGCGATTTACGTGTACCTATTGAGACTGTCTGCAGTTGATTTCCTATAGCCCACGTTTAGTGCTGTAGCCAAATTAAGTAAGTAGCTCTCCACACGCCTTACCATTAATTGTAAGAAAACGTATCTCGTTTTTAACGAAAAGATACGTCGTTGGGTTAAAAATGTTCTGAAAAGGTTCCGTACGCCCATCTCTTGTTAAGATTCATAAAGTAAGTATGATGAACACACTGTTTGCTTGTATCCCCACATCTGTAACACAGTCACCTCGATTCACCTTTTTATATTTATTTATTCCTTTACCATTTAGACTTTTTTTTACTGTTATTTCGTCCATCCTCTGAAAAAATGAACCTGAAAAAAAATTAAAAAGAAAAACGTTTTACTTCGATTCCCCCTTTATTTATTTTTTAGCCTTTTTTTTTACCTTTTTCTCGTGGCCCGCCCCCCGGGGCGGAGGAAAGACACCGGAACACAATTTAAACGGAACAACAAATTCAAGCATTGATTGCCCGTCACTAAACCCGTTCACCCTTTCAAATCCAAGGTGTAGTCATCTTCCTTGGTTCAGGTTGGTGATGTCACGTCGTTTTCACAACCCCGCCCCCTCTCCCCGACCACCCCTCCCAAACTCCCGACCCTCCCCCAATTTCCTGCGGCGGGGTGCCATGCTTCCCACTTCGGCCGCCTCGTGGTGCCTCACTCGGTCCGAGTTAGCGGGTCATGCCTATTGCACCGCTCGACGGGGGTGGAGGGTAGTGGAAGGAACCGTAAGAGGAGAGCGAGCGACGAAGGCCGGGTGGCCCTCGGTGTTGTGCAGCTCCTGCCTTGCCTTCAGTCTTGTGCACACGTGCTCGGGTGCTGTGTTGTGTGTGTGAAGCTGTGTGTTGTGTGTGTGTGTGTGTTGCTGCTGGCTGGCCGGCTGTGTGTCTGTCCGCCTGTGGGTCGTCTCGACCGGCGGCAGCTAGAGCTATGCCCAAGTCGGAAAGTTGGGGACCCACGGACCGAAACACCGACGACTATAGTGGTGTAGGATAATTAAAAGCCCTGGGTGCGGGTATCGTAACCCCGTCCCGTGTTACTTACAGTGACGGACGTCGACGACTAACGAACCAACACCCCCGGATTCTTAATCAATCACAGAGTTGTGGGTGCGTTTGTGTGTGTGTATTTGTGTGACATCGCAGCATCTCTGACGTTTCAAGCATGGACTTCATAATTCTTAAGGTAAGTTGACGTTCGTTGCATTATTATTGGCGCCCGTTCCGTGGGCGGTTGTTGTGATCGCCCATATCTTGGATGTTATTGACTTGCAGTTTGTCTGGACCACACCTGAGCGGGATATCGTAAGCCGGAGGTTCATCGTTCGACGGTGGTATTGTCGTGCTCTTTTTTTTTTTTTTCGCAGTGTCTCTAGTCCCGGTTGGGCTGTAACTGTTTCAAGCCTATTTGGACGCGTTGCCGGGACCAGAGTTCTGCGTGTGTGGATCCCGGCAAACAAAAAAAACGTAGTTTTTAGGCAAACTTATATTAGTTTTGGTTAGGATTAGTTAGGTTAGGCTAGGTTAGGTTACGTTGGTTAGGTTCACTTTAACACGCTGAAGGCCTAGTTTTCAACGAATTCACCGGGACCTGAGTCTTTATAAGCTGGATCCCGTCACCGGGACCTGAGACACAGCCTTTTTTTTTTCGTCGTGCCCAGGAAATCGGTTGTCGTGTGAGACAGATTTGTAGTTTGTTTTCTGAAATCAGTGCCTTACTGCTGTGATGTTGATGGGTGACGGTATAAGTACAGTGAGGTTATTAATTGTGATGAAGTAGTGAGTGACAAGGTTACGGATTAACGAATGCTGGTTGTTGGTCTGTTAACCGGATGCGTTCAGATAGACCCCCTAGAAAAACTGGAATACATTAAAAAAAATATCGATTGTGGATTACTAATTAAATTTTTGTCCTGGAAAATGATGGAATTCGTAATAAAAGCAAATAATTTTTTTTTCACCTCCAGTATTAAACGAAGACGCCGGATATATATAGCGTATATATTTGTTAAATTAGTGCGATTTCGTGGTTCCGCAGGTTAACTAATTGCCGATTTTCTAACAACATCAAATTCCGTTTTAAACATGCTCTGTAAACAATGAACGACTCCCTTGAGTCTGTTACTTTCTGTAAACAAATTGTTTAAGCTTTACTAAATGGGTTGGGGTTGACTGTGCAGCTTTAAATTTTAGATTTTTGTGAAAAATGCTTTAAATACATGTAAGTGTGTCAGGGCTGTGTTGCGCGAACCAGTGATTGGGGGTACTGCTAACCTCCCTACCCCCTCCCCCGTTTAAAAAAAATTAATTTTGTTGAGTCTTACGTCACCTGAACAAACTAACACTCGTTTAGATAAATCGGCTCACGTCGTATGTAATTTAAAAGGCGTTTTAGATTAAAACAATACTGTGAGGGAAAGGACAAACCCGGGATTTGAACTGAAAATCTCCTATTTGTTGTGGGTCAATTTTTTAAACAGAAAAATAAATCTAAATTTTAACTGTAGTCTACGGACTAGATTCAAGTAGGCTAGTATTTTAAATACAACCGCTGCTGTTTTAGCATAAAAACGTTATTAATTATTGTTCCTAGAAAATTGTTCACTGTTGAAATATTTTACTAGCAGAACTAAGTGGAGTAGGTCTACTAGTGCAGCACGCGCCACGGCTTGAAGTTGAAGATCTGGATTCGCGTTGCTCAGCTGGGTAGCTGTGTTTGTTTTTCTATTAAAACGGGTTCGAGGGTCCGGCGGGCGCCCCCCCCCCCCGGCCGGGAGGGACGTAAATTGGCTAAGGGAAGATTTCTGATTTTGCTGATAAATCTTGCTGGAATACTTGTTGAATGTGTTAGGAATGGGTGATATTTCTATAGTACCTACCGCGATACCCAACTCGTTATTGCAATGTTTTTCGTGTTTCACGTTTATCGTTGGTCAGTTCCTCTTGAGAATTAAATTCCGAATTTTGGGACATGAATAAAATTCAGAATACTATTTGGCGTACGTGTTTTAAATGAGTTAAATAGAACAGTCATGAAAATAGTGCTTTAAAAATTGCAATTACACAGATCCAGCAAGCAAAGTAAATAGTCTTTTGGTTTTATGACTTCACGTTCGTGTTTAACTAATTAATCCATTGTTTTTAGTTTCGCTATAAGTGTTCTAAAGAAAAATCTGTAAAAACATGTGAATGCAGCAGTAAGGTTTCACGTGGACTAAACAGTACAAGAACACTGCGGTATATGAACCCTTACAGGAAAGTTAATCTGTGTTCTTTTGCTGTTTTTACTTCGAATCCGTTAAACTTTACCTTAAACATCAAAAGAGTTTTAATAAGTTTTTTTTAGTATTGAATGATAAGGTGGACTAGTAGGATTATTGTTTGGTGCTGTTGTCCTGCACGGGTCAGAGCTTCGTAAATAAACAAATGATGAAACAAGATGATCGAAATATTGCAATAATCTCAAAGAACACATTCTCAAAATTCGTTACCGCTCTCCCCAGTGTGACCGGTCGTGTAAATAAACGAAAAATCAGAAAAAAATAAACACTTTTAAGTTTAACAAAGTCAATATCACATTTTAAACACTGTGAAAGATGAAAACGTTGCTGTTCATACAGCAGAGGAAATGTCAAGCACAAACAATGACGAAGCTTTCACCTAACTTTTATTTTTTGTGTGCTTGAAAACGTTCCGTTCGGAGTATCGAAACGACGCCTTTATCACTGTTTTTTTTTAAAACTGTAACACTTTCGTTTTTAAAGTTTAGTGATACATTTAACAGAACATATTCTCTCTCTCTATTTTCGCGCATCCTGCGCGCATGTAGATTTAGCAAGATTTACATACGTTTGTGAGTGAATGTAGCAAAGCGTCTCGTACGTGGGGAAAAAAACAGGAAAATCAAAGCGTTTGCATCATTTATATGCTTTTGAACTAATGTTTGAAAACTGTGCAATACAGGAACGCCAGGAGGGAGGCATGTACCTTTAAAGTAGTAAGCAGGACTATGTCATCGCGATACGCATCCCAGTACACAGCTGAGCGGTCAGTTGATTTCGCGGTGAGTAAAACGAGCCTGGGTTTTCACCCTCCTGCCACGGTGGTCTAGACCGGATTTAGACAGAATGGCATTCTTTGAAGGCGCCCGGCGACTGTTCGATGTGACACGTGAATTATTTAGAAAAGTGGATAACCTTTTAGAACAGGGGTCGTAGCCTACTTTCCACTTTTTGGAACCATTCCTTTTTTTTTTTTTTTTTTTTGTTTTTTTTCTTTTTTTGGATTTGGTTTCCAAATTTTTTTTTTTGAAGTGTTACTTTTTCTAATTAAAGTATTTAGCAGCTGTTAAAAAAATAAAGAAACCTCTTGGGGTTATAATTATTTTAAACCCCTTTTGAGAACTTAAAACACGATTGGCACAAGGTGCTTGAAGTCCTTGAAAGTGCTTGAATTTGTCAAAAAACTTCAAGGTCTTGATCCTTTGAAATTGTTAGTTACTGCCTTGAAAAGGCTTGAATTAATTTTTTTTGTCGTTAACGCCCTAGCATTGAGCAAGATAAAAACAAACATAGAATTTTTTAACTTGTGTGTTTGTCATAAAATGTTGACTGAGAATCTTTTAAGGCTATTTTACTGCGAACCTGCGGAAAAAAAAAAGCCGAAGGGAAAAAACTTTTCCTGGTGAAACAGCTTACCCCGCCTGGTGAAATTCGAGCCAAGACAACTGGCCTAATCTAACCTCTAACAACATCAAAATGAAAAATAAAAAATTCTATCGCCACAAAGCAATTTTTGTTTCCTCCAGCTTTTTTGTGCTCCCCACACACTGCACTATTAAACCAAGCACGTTTTAATGTTTGATGAGCTGTAGATGGCATCTCGGGCCACTGCACTGTGACCGAGGTTGACGCTAATAACCTAGTTGTCGACGCGCCATTAATCCTCAGTCGCCCTCTCCTCATATTGTTGGGTCTTCCTAAGTAAACCTAGTCCTATGTGAAGCTGAGCACCCGTATGTCAGCAAGTTGGATGATTAATAAAGGTCCATAAAAAACTATTGGATTTGGAAAAGTTCTTAAAAAATTATATTGGTTTTGGAAAAAATCCTAGAAAGAGTTTGAATTTTTTGTGTATGGTATTATGCGAACCCTCTAAAATTCGTCAACTTTGCCTCCGAAAAAAAATAGTGGGAATGTTTAGAGTCGGACGATTGCCAAGAAATTACGTAAACTTATTTAGTTGGTCACTGGTAAGCTATTAACCGATGTTTGCTGCTAATGTTGATGCCAGTTAATGTAACTAATGATGCCTTATTTTTAACGAAAACAGTTAATGGCGCCTTATTTTTAACTATCTGCAAGTAAAATCATTTTCATTTCCTTTTTTTTTTTTAATTCAGAAGTTCTTAATCTCCTATTTTTTATTCCGGAAGATGATGTACCAAAGACGTCAACATCGGTCAGTAAATGCCAAACTAACTATTTGAGTGCTGCAATATTGATCTTGTAGGCACGTAAGTAACGCGTCACTTCACACGAAAATCTCTTCTGTCTGGTAGGGCTTTAAGCAGCTATTCTACGGCGGGTGAGCGTTCCACCAAAATGTCTGGACCAATTCACCACCGGTACAGGGAGAAACTGTCTTTGTCCGTTTATCAACGTATTTCCACTAACCATCGCTCAATACAATCCATCTCATCACGCTTACATCCACATTCCAACCTCCGCAATAACAACCAACTCGGAAACTAAAATTTTCATATCTCAGAGAAACGGTACTATAGTAAGAAACGAACGGTTTGTGGCGATAGGTTCAGAATTGTATAGGAATATAGCCCAGCTATTGTAGAATTACAACAGTACAATTAGAACAATACAATAAACGTTAAGCTTAAAGCATGTTTTCCACGTAGCGGTTAGAATTGGTTAGATGATTAGTTAGAATTAGATGTTGGTGAGATAATATTTATACCTACTGGCTATGGTACGGTTGCTGTATAACTCACTTTCGTGAAGAGAGTCAGACTTCTTTCTCTTAAAGTTCAAATTTGGGCCGGTTCAGCCACGGGATGGGGCAAGGAGGTCTGTCCGTTAGCACGACTATCCCGTATGGCAGGGGTTCCGGGTTCTTCCCCTAGTGCGTTCGGGAAGAGAAGGACCCTGTGTTGCCTTGTGCTCATGTCGATTGTGGCATGTAAAAGATTCGAGGAATTTCCGATTGGAATTTCTTAGCAAAATTGTCCCTCTCGCCTTCTGGGGCCGTGGCGTCAGTTTCATCCGTGCAACATCATTTCTTCACATGATGTTTGGCTCCAAATTGATTTTGAAAAATAGTAGTAATAAAAATGAGTTGGTTAACAAGGAATTTGATAAAATTTCCGGTAAGGTGCCCGTCAAGTCATCGGGCAACTAACGCAAGAATTTGGCCGGGTCCATGGCACTAAACAATTAAATTTTCTGAACCACGTATGTCCTCAATACGAATATCGTCCCAGTCATGTACCAGCTTGCCCCTCTCATTGTCCCGCCCCCGACCTATCAGGGTGGGGGAGGGGGGGGGGAGGAGGAGGGTGACAGGGTTCCAGACGCTCGCGCTTTTTGACTTTTACGGTCTCCTGCTATTTCTTTCAAGTCTTGCCCTTTCAACAGCCCTCCCCCCAACTCCGCCCAGCTGACCCCCCCCCCCCCCCGAAAGTCGGGGGGGGGGGGGGGGGTAGTGCAGGTACATCGATCATTGAAGGATAACATAAAATTATTACTTTATAGAAAAAAAGAGGCTTTTTTTCGTTGGTAGGTCTAAGGACATGCTTAAATTGTTTTCTTGTCCCCCCCCCCGCTCTTTTGCTACACCCTTAAGAAGGCGTGCGCTTTTATTTATAAAACTGTTGATATATGCTCAACGGCATCCTAAAATGACGACGTTTTGTTTTACGACAGCTTGCTGTCGAATATAATACAGATTGAAATAAAGATAAGTGAACAATTGTAATAAAAACAAATAGAAAATAAAATTGTTTTCGCTGTGTGATTCTTCTCGTCTGAGGCAATCGTCGAATTGTAAAAAGTTCTACTGGCGGGACACTGAACAATTTTTTTTTGGGGGGGGGGAGGGTCGGCTATGTTTGGAGGGATCGAGCCTCCCTAATGGTTTTTTGTTTTTGTACTTAACGTGAAGCGCAGCAGCTTCACCGCTTTGGTTATAGCGCTCATTTCGAATTTAATTTGGTTTCAATCAGTCAGATTAACCTGGTTTGTTCCACAGGTTCGATACGTAAAACTTTTAATTTAAAGGAACCATACCACGAGCCACGGCTGTTTGCAGTGACGTCATCGTGAGTTAGCCAATGACGAACCAGAATAGCGGATCTTTGGCCGTCTGATTGGACTAGCCCAGTCACGTGATACGACGCGTCACTTTGTATTTCACCGTTTGCACAAGGCCGTTTGGGAGAGAAGCAGGAGATTTTAGCTCCTGGTTCCCAGTCGGTTGATTTAATATCGCCAAAATCTTAATTAATCTAAAAGGGACATAAATCCTTCCGGTATGTCATGCGACCCGTTGAGAATAGCGTTTGCAACTTTTACATAGGTTAGAATTAAGATTCGCAAAATCATCTCGTACGAAAGAAAACACACAAGAAAATGAATGTGTTGGCAACATTTACACACGTTTGAACTATTGTCGCAAAACCGGTCATGCACGAAAGCCAACATGGATGCACCTGCATGTATCTTGTTGGCTTTCCTGCATGACTCAGTTTTGCTACATCTGTTCAAACGTGTGTAAATATTGCCATAGTCATTTTCTTGTTTTTTCTTTCGTGCAGCGAGATGATTTTGCGACATTACCTCTAACCTGTGTAACTGTTGCAAAAGTTATTCTCAACGGGTCGCACGACATACCGGAAGGATTTATGTCCCTTTAAGAGTCTTTAACTTCCTGGCACGCGCGAGGAAATAGCGTAGAGGCTGGACCGCAATTTCTACTCTGGTCGGCCTTGGGTGAAGAAACCTCCCTCGTTTTAACTACGTTTAAACGCTTGTTCTCGCGAATTGACACATGTTTGGCCTACACGGAGCACAAGGGATATTTTTCACACATATTTATTAGGTAAAACACGCCTAGCGTCATTTTTAACGTACGTTTTCGGCAAAAGTAAAAAACTGAAATTGGTTCGACAACTGGCCGCATGGGGTCAGGAGTAAGTGCGAACGCTGGAACAAAAGGTAAAATTGTGTAAACCATGCGCAATGGCTGTTTGCCGTGACGTCACCATGAGTTAGCCAATGACGAACGAGAACAACGGCTGTTTGGCCGTCTGATTGGACTAGCCCAGTCACGTCATATGCACGTTACAGCAAACAGCCATGGCGCGTGGTATAGGAGACTCCTCCTTGATGCCTCTCGCTCCTGAAGGGAGTGTAAAACAATGTGATAACTCTCAGTTTTGTTACCTAAAGTACTGTTTCAAAAAGTTTGGCCTACAAAATATACTAGGCGAGATACTCAGGCAAAAATGCCCACAACCAAAACGTACAAGTTTTAAGATCCATAAAAAACTTGCAAATTTTCAATAGATCGTAGCTGCATCTTCGTCAGGCTGAAGACACTGAGTGCTATTTCCCACATATTTGCAGTTTAACAAACGATTAACGGCCACTTTTAGAATTTTTCCTTTGATTCTCAGTGGGGCCTTTTCTCCTAATTTTGGGTTGCAGACGCTTGTTGTTGTTGGCTCTGATCTTCCTCTGTGTTGGCACAGGAGAAGGGAGGAAAGGTGCCCATTGAGAATTACGTTGGTCTGAAGCTGGTACTAGGCGTGATATAATAATTGAGCTCTGATGATCAGTTAATCGGCCGAGTGAGAGGTGCTACAATGCATTAATATGATATCTTATTCTCATTGCCATCGTACGCAGCAATTCGTGAATATGAGAACAAGCCAATGGATGCGAAGAATCCAAACCAATCTTTACGAGCGCATCTGGACAGTACTGCCACCACGACTGAGATTTGCTGCAGAAATGACAAAAGAAGCGACCGCATTGTTTCAGACCGTTTGAAATTGTCATAACAGCATGCTATTTTCGTACCATCTACCTTATTAATACCGTAAGCGAGCGAGGACTAACAGCTGCAGCAACAGTTGAGCCTTTGGCTTTTCCGTCATTAAAGCTACAGCAAGCTTTGATTGGCTGTTGTGTTTCAACATCGTCTGCTTCGGCCAATCAAAACGAGCATGGTCTAATAGGTCGCGCCTGGCAAAGGAAGATAAGCGCCACCTCACACCATCATTGGAAACCACGAGGTAGAAGTGCAAGGCCAACTGAGATTGAATAGCCGCTCTCCGCAGTTCAGCGAGAAGTGGAAAACCAAGATAGAGAATTTTTAGCTCCAGCCCTGACCGTTATATGGTCAATCAGTCCTTTTGTGATGGACAGTTTGGTCAACTAAGTCATTTTACAAATTGTCAATCAGCAATTGTCTACACTATGTGACTAAATGTGACTACATGTCATCCGCGTAAATATCTCAACTGTCAATTCCTAATCTAAGCTCTTTTCCGTTCTAGGCTACGGAAGCGCTTCATTCACTAGTGTTCCATTCCCTTGTTGACCAACTGGCGATACTGTAACGTTATTATCGTGTTTGCCTTTTGACCAACCAATTGCCAGACCACGAACGCCCAGATAACCGCTTGTTACTATTTCTGGACGTGCAAACAACTTGGAAAGGCGAATGTTTGTTTGTTGACAGTTGATTGCAATGGACCATCACATGAGCTGAGTAAGACAACGGGAAATTATCGACTAAGGTAATCGCTATTTTTGTGATTACCTCGGGTAAATGGGCTTTAACTCGCAGCGGTGTGAAAAACCGAGGTTTTTTTTTTACCAACCCGGGTGGGTTTTTTCGAGTTTTGGGGGACTTTTTCAGGTTCTCTCAAGTTTTGCTGTAATTGTTGGATGTTTGACGTTTAATGTTTTATGCACTCAGCTCTGTTTCACCTTTACTTACGAGTAGCAAGATGAGCTGACTTCATTTGGGATTAGGTTTGGAAGTGTAGGTCAGAAAGCTCACATTCACCCAAAATCTCACCTTCAATAAGCTCACCCCCCAAAAAGCTTACTTGCCATAAACTCACCTAAAAATAAATTACAAGACAAAAGCTCACCTATAAATATTACTGTCGTCTAGTTTGACCACCCCCCTTCCCATAATATTTACGCTCGTCCTTTTATCACTCTTCACGTATCACTTCACAGTCAATCAAAACAATGGATTTAGTAACAACGAACAAGGGAAAACGCAAGCTTTTGTACCAGGGCCATGAATATATACTGCCAAAAATACGGTACGTTTCAATACGACAGCAGTGCAAACGGTAACAAACTGAAAAATGCGCTTGCAGATTCATCAGTAACAAGAATTTACTCTTGCCACTAATAAAGTGTGTTCACCTCACAACGGATCACCATAAACGGTCTAAGAAATGATGAGGTAATGGTCCAGGCACAGTTGGTACGCAATGAGATGGGAATCCTACCCAAAAAGCGGGAGTCCCACTGCACTGTGGCTGAGGTTGGTGCTAATGACCTAGCTGTCGACGCGCCATTAAGCCTCAACCCCTCCCCCCCCCCCCCAAATAAAAAGCGTGTTGCTAAATGTGCAGGTGCATTGCAGGCTCGTCTACATTTGTGAAGAATTTCATTTAGTAAAGAGAAACGTTTTCGAAGTCTGGGTTAACAATTCTAGCGTAAATTTTATTTAGGTGAGCTTTTGTGTACTAAATCATATTTAGGTGAGCTAACGTCAAGTGAGCTTTTGATCAAGTGAGCTTTTGGGGAGTGAGCTTGCTGAAGTTGAGTTTTTTGGTTTGCTTCTGACCGAGTTCCTGGTTTAGTGACTCAGTAGTTTGCTAAGGAATGTGATTCTTTTACCATTTCTTCATTCGTTCCATCGCTCGCTCCACAAGTAATGAATGGCATTACTCTCTAAACTGAGTATCTAGACCAGTCAAGATCAACTATTGAAAAAACTGATAGGCCTATCCGAAACACTTTTTTCAATTACTATCGCCCCGAAATTGGAAAAAAAACCGACTTAATGGTTTTTTTTACCAGGTTTATACCGGGTAATTAAATTTGATGGGTAAATACACCTCCTCAAAGTGCTTTCAGGAATTCACTCGTGCGAAGATGGGTCCGCTGCCGCTAAAAGAAATAGTCCATCTGAAAGCTTTGTGTAAAAGGTTATGAAACCGTTATTCACGAATTTATACATTATAAATTTTTCATATTTCTGCTTTTATTAAAAAATAAAAATATTTCGCAGCTAGTTCTTTTGTCAAGTTGGAAGGATACATGGTATTGCGTGCAAGTGATTCGCCTGCAAACTACATGTGGAACAAAGTATAGCCTCTCTAGACGCCTCCTGTTACAATAGAAGTCCTGCCTGGGCATTGGGGGGGGGGGGGGGTAATATGGTAATAATACGTTCATCAAAAATGGTGTAGGGAATTAATTAATTAATAGGATTTAAAGTTACGTATAATGAAAACTCCAGCTTGCAAGTACATTCATGAAATTTATAGCAAACCGCAGATCAGAAATAGTGCACTCTTTCCTTTGCATGAAATTCAAATTTAAAGGAAATTTACTTGTGATTTATTGGTTTGTACTGCTCGCATTATATCTCGTGTGGAAGCGCAGTGGTAGAGCGCACTGCCTAGTATGCAAGAAGTCCTGGGTTCGAGTCCCCTTCGGAGCAATCGCAGCTCTTTCTGTGATTGTATATTGTGGTATGCTCGCAAAGTCCTTTATGCTGACGGAATTGAATTCGTGAAATTAAAGTTTTTTTCTACCCACGAATTTCTGTTTTTTGTTAAACTTTCGTTGGTTTTGGGCGAACTTTTTTGGCTGTTTAATATAACAGGAGAGGAGAAAACAGATTGGTCACTTTCTTTTAACATATTGAAGTAAAACTTGGCATTACACACTGCAGTGCAATATTACGGATCTAGAAAAAAAAAGTCCGGGTAAAAAGGTCAGGGGTAAAAAGATCCGGCGAAAAAAGGTGCTTGATGAAATGGTCGGGGAAAAAAGCCGAAGGAAAAAAAAAAGCTGTAGAGAAAGTACGTTTCCAGTTGAAACTCCTTTGCCTGCCTGGTGAAATTCGAGCCAAGGCAACTGATCTAACGTATAACCTATTAAAAAAAAAACACGGAAAAAAACCTACTTTTAAAGTTTTTTTTTTTTGTGCAGTTTTATTTATTTTTCTCCACATAAAGGTCCCCCGGTCCTTTTTTTCCACGGACCTTTTTCCTCAGAAGACCTTTTCTTCCCGGACCTTTTTTTCTGTTCACCAATATTACATACCGTGCGCTTTTCCCGGCGAATTGCCTTGCAACTAACACGAAAACCACGAAAGCGTGAATATTCGGGAAAGACGATTGTTTATGTGTTTACTGTTAGATTGTGAGCACAGACAGAACATTCATGGTGAGTTAGTTGGACATCGGAACGGGTCGAAGGTTCGCTCTGGGCAGGCGTGACCAGTGTACCGAATGAATAACCGAACACACACAAACACACGAGTGCGTTCCTCCTGATGAACTTTTGATTCCGATCCGAGTTTAGCTGCTGGCTCTGTCTCTCCGTCTGCTGTTTGTTTGTTTATCTGTCTGTCTGTTTCGTCTATCCTACTATCCCTTCACCTACCCTTTATTCGCGCCGAATTAAGGAAATAAGCGAGAAATGAGAGACAGAGAGAATGAATGGTGGAACGGCGCAAGAATTTTCCTCTTCTCCCGGGCGTTGCGGCCCAGTTTAGAATCCCGTTGAGAGACACGTGTCCGAGAGATTTAAGAGTTGAAGGGGAGAGGGGGGACAAGGGACACAGTGAGAGGCCAGTAGCATGGTAATCATTATCGAACCGAGTTTTAAATTCGACTACTTGGACGCTGGCAGGAGAGAAGGAGGGGGGATTTTGGATGCCAGATTGAGCCTAAGCCTTTAGGTTATGGATTGGATGATGACGTGAATGAAAGAATGGGAACTTATGCGGATTGTCAACCTTTATAAACCTTTTATAAACCGTTATAAATCTATTATAAAGCTTTTATAAGCCTATTATAAACCTAATTTGGACTACTAAGGGAGGGAACTTGTATCGTAACGATAGTACGGGTGCACCTTGCAAGTATCAACCGTTATAAGCATGAGTGCACATGCGTCAAGAGAGTTGTAAGTTTGCCTGAAGCGTGAATAAACGTTAGGATGGACTATCTTCGTCGTTTGACGAGTTTATTTCATTATGCGGAGGGTTTCCCTCATATAAATTTGGCGCCCGAATAGGGGCTCGAACCTTGGACCTTTAGAAACTTATATAGATAGGGAATGAGAACTTATATGGATACCTTTGGGTTATAAAGGGAATTTAAAGAGGTAGTAAACACGGTTATTATGAAAGCACAATGACGCGGGGTAGTTTTCGGCTCTGAACACCATGTTGTTCTTGTCCTTCTTTCTGTTAGCCCTAGTTTCCGTCAACGGATCGTTCAGTCTTCATGGATTATTTAGCGAACCAAACAAACCAAAACTAACTTTCTTCCTTTCTGGCTTGCCTGTAGTGCATTCAACGTATTCTAAAGGGGTAGATTTTATGGACGTACACCCACGCACAAAAAAAATAAAAAAAAATCCAAAGATGAAAAGCAATTTTAACGAGGTTTCTCTGGGAACAAAACATGTGAACATTGCAAGAAGTAAAAGTCTGTGAAATTGATAAATATGACGTGACACGAGCAATCCACACGGAGACAAAGATTTTCCAGAATCGTTTCATTCAGAAATCCGAGCATAAGGGCGCGTTTACGCAGCGACTCGCCTTTGCATTCTCGCAGCTAGAACTCAATCGCGATGGCAAAGGTGACATTGCCATGGTAACAACGCTAAATGGATTAGCTAAATCCGACATCGTTTGAGTAAATACTTGCAGTCTTATAATCCGTGCCAATAATATAAAGAATTCCTGATGACGAAACAATTTTCCCAAACGCTTCTGAACTCACGATATTTGCTGTTTTCGTTGCGAGGCGGCAGACATAAAACCGCCGCCATGTTGGAATTTGAGGTGATTTCTAGCTTCTAGCTGCGAGAATGCAAAAGTGAGTGGTTGCGTAAACGTGCCCTAATAGTCGAATGAGAAAGTCGAAAGTTGGTACAGTTTCGTCATTACTGACGGAGTTTTTCATGTTGGTAGACTACATGAACTTTAGACGGCCTCAGCCAGTTTTGGTTTAAATGCAGTTTATCCGCATGAGAAGTGGTGATCTACATGCGCAATATTAATTTTCTTTTCTTAAGATTCCATTCAACGGAAATAGATTTCTTAAATTGGATTCGGCGGAAGTGGATCTTTATTTCGGTTCAACGGAAATCGATTTTAGTATCCATACTAGCCTATAATTGGTACTGTTACGGTGCCTTCGCTTCTCGCAGCCTATTTGCATAGTCTAGCTCTTGTCAGATTCAATTAGGGTGCGTTTACACAACGACTTGCCTGTGCGTTATCGGAGCTAGAAGCTAGAAATCATCTGAAATTCCAACATGGCGAACGTGCCAGCTCGCAACGAAAACTGAGTATAGAAGCGATTGGGGAAATTATTTCGTCAGGAAGAATTCTCTATCTTATTGTCACGGATTACAAGACTGCAAGCATTTAATCAAATGATGTCGGATTTAGCTAATCCAGGTAGCGTTGTTACCATGGAAACGACACATTTGCCATTGCGATTAAATTCTAGCTGCGAGCACGCGAAGGCGAGTTGTATGCATAAACGAGCCCTTACTACCGGTCGTTAAAAAACCAAGTACCGAACTCGCTTGCATGGAATTGAGGCTTAATGGAGCGTCGACAGCTAGGTCATTAGCGCCAACCTCACTCACAGTGCAGTGGTCCGGGTTGCCACTGCGTCACACATTGCAGAGATGTGCGTTGGGCAACCATAACATCGTATACTGTGATGATGACCCCACTTCACACGAAGGCATTGCCGGCCCAAGCGTCATCACGATCCACTGTCGCACTCCATATACCAACAAGGTTCACCGCACGTCTGGGACATAGATCTCCAGTTAGTGCCTCCACACAAGGAAGTGCGACGAGTCTGATGAGCCATGTAACTCGATTGACAGATAAGTAAACTCTAATGCTCAGAGCTATGACTCTTTATTTAAGTGTTAAGGATGCCCCGGGACAATCCTTACACTTTGGCGCCCGAACAGGGACTCGAACACTCCGGGTCATCCATAACACTTAAATAAAGATAGTCATAGCTCTAAACATTAGAATTTACTTATCTGCCATTCGAGTTACATGGCTCATCAGACTCGTCACACTTGCTCATACTGAGGCACAAACTGGATATTTCTGTACCGGAAGTGCGGTGCACCTTGTTGGTATATGGAGTGAGACAGTGGATCGTGATGACGCTTGGGCCAGTGCCTTCGTGTGTAGTGGGTTCATCATTACAAGACACACTAGATTGTTAATAGGAACCACCCAGCTTTAAACATCAGGTTATTATTGTTCAAACATCAGCAGGGACAAAAGAGAAGCGATGCTGCGGACGTAGAAGTGGGGGGGGGGGGGGGTATATAATCACAGGCCAAAACTCGATTTCAAGGATCAAATAATTCGTGGCAATAAAGCTGTCCCTAAAGTGCCACCAAACGAAGCCCCTTTAATTGCACGGCTCATCAGAGACTCGCATCAACACGAACTCCGACTGATGGGAAGTGAGGGGGGGAGGGGGGGGGGATGAGACAGTGCAGAGCCTAAATCAGGTGGCGCGTTCAAAGTCTTCATCACGGACGCGCGCGGGGTCATCGTTATTCCACCCTCGCCCTCCACCCCTTCACCTCATGATTGATTTTAATTAAAGGAACTGATAGGTCCTTGATCGCTTGCTTCTGCGACGCCCGACGCCCGCCGCCGTCGTTCGTATATTACTCCTGGAGGTGGCGCTGTAATTTTAATCTCTGGGAGATTCTTCCCGTCTCGGATGAGATGAGATGGGATGATGACGGTAGTGTAATTTTAATCTGTAGACGACTCTTCCGACTTGGATGATGGTGATCGTGATCCTCGATTGCGTTTCGTGAGCTCGCAGAACGGAAATACGAGTCGTTCGGTTTCGGGCGCCAATATGAACATACACAATTGTGGACAGTATCAGATCGACGGCTAATATATATGTATTACGTATCTAGGCTTGGTTCGTTCGTTAAAATTCAAACGAGTTTTCGGTTTGGAGTATTGAAAAATTGGTGCGGGACTGACTATCCGACGACGTCTAATTAACTCTGTTCGCCTGCTCGAAGGGAAACTAACTTGCACTTGTACCCCCTCCCCTCCCCCAACGCCACCCGCCCCTTTCAAATTTCCCCAACTGCTTTCCTAAATGTAATTTGCACGAAGAAGTTTGAGTTTATTATTAGCAATATGGGCGAGAGAAATGATATTGAGGAAAATGTTGATGGCGAAGTAACAAGTTAAGTTGTTCGGCCCGCTTTCCCGCCAAAGTACGCAATATTCGCATCATACGACTCAACTCAAACTTTAGTCGCTGTTTTAATTTGAGAGTTAGCATGAAAACGGGCGAAATTTATACAGCGAGAGGTGTGCGTCTCGGCTCTTAAAGTTGGGCTATTGTTACTCATGAACTAGGATTAAGGATTAGAATTGGGACATTTAAAAGTGAAGAATGGTAAAATACGGAGGAAAGTGGATCTTGAAGAGGAAACTGAATGACTACGCTGACTTACAAATCGTAGTTGCAAATGCAAGGCAAAGCCTATTAAGGCAAACTAACTAACTGATGTGAGTGTATATCTACTTCCGATGTCCTTTTCACTTGAGGTGACTGCAGGACTTTAAGCTTAGAACGCAACTGTTTGGTGCCTTGGAGGAAAGGAGAAGGAGGGGGGGGGTGTAAGGTAGAAATCTTAGACTGGGTGCCGAAACAGATTCCTGTAATTTCACCATCTTGATTGTTTCATCGCCATTTAATCATCCGCGAGACATAACGCATCAATTGGGCGATAATTATGTCTCCTATCAAGGATTTTTTTAATTTTGCAGGCGGTACAGATGAGATCTAGATTCGGGATTTGTTAAAACATCTCTGTAACGTGTGGTGCAATGGCAAACCGGAACACTGCACTGTAACTGAGGTTGGCACTAATGATTTAGCTGTCGACGCGGCATTAGGCCTCAATTCCCACGTAAAATCCGACTGAGGCCAGATTTTCCGACTCGAATATTTGATTGGGAGTTTAGTTTTGCGGCCTGAGACGTTTGCCCCGTGTCTACTTCGCATCCACCAGGGTTTGTATAGATACTGGAAGGTCGCTGAAATTCAACTTTGGCGCTGGAAAAACTGCAATTTCTAATTACTATAAATAAATATAATTACTACTAGCTGTAACAGCTAGCCGGTCTAGCCGGTTCCCGCGTACCTGAGCGAAATACTGTAGTGGGCAGTATAGAACGAAAAGGGTGCCGACTGCCCCCTGCTTCCTCCTCCGAACTCCCCTGTGGCCAACCCAGTTGTATAGTCTGATTTTCCCTCTAACCCCCCCCCCCCCATAACCCCTTTCCCGTCCCGCATAGCCTTCCCCTTCCCTGACCCGGATTCCCCTATTGAGTGGTCTGAATATCCCAATCCCTGCTCCCCCTTCATTTTAACCCGTGCTGATTTGTTTTGTTATGGAAGTAAATGTCTTTTTTTCAATGGAGGACGCTCAATTTCCCGTTTCGCCGTTCTGATACCAAGCGCAATAAACCCAACAACGGTCGTGCATGCAATGATTGTTACTGAACCAACTTTGAAACTCTTCACGTAGGCTCTAAGAGGTAGCATTATTAAAGCAATAATTCGATTGTTACTGATTGTTACAGGCCACACCCGTTTGTTTTGCATTGTCGGTCGCTCGTCCTCTTTCATTCTAGTGCATAATGATGAATTTGCTTACCCAACCTAAGCGTATTATTTATATAGATAGCACCCTCATTATACGACCATTTTTATTTTGGATAGCTTAGGGGAAGAGAAAAAGGCGAACAAAAAGTATTGCTCTTTCAAAAGAAAATTTTGTAACCTACGTAATTTTACTGGAAAACACTTGAACAGGGTAAGAGAATGTACTGGAATATACAAACGAACCACTTTGAAGACGATGAACTCACTCTTTGAGTAAGTTTGCCACTTTGAAAACAACGAACTCTCTCCTTGAGCAACGATTACCACTTTGAAAACAACGAACTACAACTCTGTGAGCAATGTTTACCACTTTGAAGACGATGAAATTGCTCCTTGAGCGATGTTTACTACTGCATGGATACGGGACTACGTTCGGGCGGAAATGTGAATGAGTTGGTTTGGTTAATGCATGGTGGAACAGTGAAGCTATGAAACGGTAATTTAACAGAAGTTTGCCAACGATGTTTTACTAGTACAGGATAATTTGATGTCGTAGCTCACCTGCCTTAATGTAACCCTGCTTAATTACTGATGTGATGGGGTGAATTATAGTGAGAATATTGGGGGCATGATGACTTAAGTTGGGGCAAAGGTGAGGAGAAATAGGGAGAACAATTTCTAGTTAGGCAATCCAAATTAGGACTTACTCTTGGCTTGGTTGGATTGGAATGGGAGGAGTGGTATTGGGCAAATGTTGCCCTTAAACAGCATGGTCACATGCACCGGATGCACCGAATGCACCGGATGTTAGGGTTAAGTTAGAAGTAAGTAGAGTGAGTCCATGACGTTGGGGTCTGTAGTACTCAAGTAATAAAGTAATAATAATAATAATGGTCACATTGTTGGCATGGCTACCCTCGAGCTTACAATGTTCATGAATTGATTTACAATACTTTTACATTGTTATTGTCCAAGATTGTTACAAGATAATACAGTAAATTCAGGGCAACAGTGAGTTGCTTGGAGATAAAGGCAAACTGAAGAAAGAGGTCAAGTAGGCAAGGCCCATGGAGTTAAAGCAGCATTCACTGCCATAATTAGTACGTCCAGTGTCCCTGACGATCACCTAGCAGTCCTGCCAGATCTGTCCCTACACTACTTTGAAGGCAATGAACTCACTCCCTGTGTGATGTTTACTACTTTGAAGACACTGAACTTGCTCCTTGAGCGATGTTTACCACTTTGAATACAATGAAATTGCTCCTTGAGCGATGTTTACCACTTTGAATACAATGAAATTACTCCTTGAGCGATGTTTACCACTTTGAATACAATGAAATTACTCCTTGAGCGATGTTTACCACTTTGAAGACAATGAACTTGCTCCTTGCGCACGGGTTACCACTTTGAAAACAATGAACTCGCGCCTTGAGCGATGTTTCGCTCCTCGCCTTTGATAATTCCAGCCCACTTCTGCTTTTGTAGTGAATTTTGTAAGCTATATCAAGGCAATATAATTTTTTACGTTAGTATGGCCCACAATTTCAACAGCTTTTGTTACAATCTTAACTGGCAAAAGAGAAACCAGTATTGAAGCTGTTTTATTTCCATGAACATACCAAGTCCACGATTTAATGTCAATTTTAATATTAGTTTAAGTTGCTCAAGCTTGAAGGTTTTGTTGGAAGGAATTTGTCGGAAGGAATTTCTGCTAGAATTCACACTTTCTGTAATTCTCTTCCATTTTGTAGGCGTTCAAGGAAGAAGAAAAAAATACACGCCTCCTTATTGCACGGTTTCGAGTACGCGTACGTGCTTTCAATTCATGTTTTTCCCCGGCAACCTCTCCAACCTCAATAAGCTGGAAGAGGATGATCCGTTGCCATCTTGCAAAACGTTATAGCTCGTACTTCACGGCGAAAAGTATAGAGCTGCCGGATTTATGACTACAGATCTGACATGACTGATCACGAAAAGTCAGACCTAATCTTAGTGGTTTGAAAACGCAGACAAGATGTAGAGGCAAGAGAGGTTACCTCTTCCCTCCCCCCTACGCCCCCACCCTTCCCACCCCCCCCTTATTATTTTCGTTGATGCGATCTTCTCGTGCCCTGACCGAGGGTTATGTTATTTGCCTCTGGCTGTTTGTACCTTCTTCTTCTACCTCCGCCACGTGCCCGTGATTTATTACTCGTAGTGATGCGATAATCAGCCATGCCGTCACATCATTTCAGTGAGGGCCATTGGAAAAGAAACGTGACTTGACCTTGAACGTCACCACACCCTGAACCTTCTTCCTCAACAGCGAAGCGGCCCTAAAAAACAAATTAAGTCTTTTAAAAAACATTTTTTTTTTAGATATCACAGGGTGGAGTTCTATCTGGAAAATTCAGGGAATTAATCAAGTCTGGAAAATTCAGGGGAAAATCAGGGAATTTGATATTATATATATACTGAAAGTCAGGGAATTTTAAGTTTCCGGAAAGTCTCTTTCACCGATAAACAATAGCTAATTCGGATATGATTTTTACTTCTAAAACTTTCCCTTTATTTCAATTCAAATGTCATGTCCTTTTTGTTTCATTTCTGATAATCTTTACCAATACCAGTTAGGGCAGTGCAATTTCTGATTTAGCGAAGCAATTCGATATAGTTGTTGCGATTTGAGTGAAATGTGAAAAAACATTTTGTTATAGTTCTGTATTGCACCTTCTTTCGACCAAAAAAAAAAAAAGCAGGGAATAGTATCAGTATTGTTCTCAGTATACAAATGATGGAGTTCTTTACGGTGAAAAATTACAATATTTTCTGAGACTTTGTGTTCAACTTGATTTACACTCATCTTCACCTATAGTTAAGATATTAGATCTTTTAAAAACTCGATCTCACAATATCTTTCGAATTTTCGACAGCTTTAGTGTTATAACTGCTTCACATCTGTCTTCCTCGGGCACTAAGTTTCAGTCCGTTCTCCGTCTCCAACTACGTCTTCGTTTTGTGTTTTTAATAACGGCACCTTCCGTAGCCTCTCGTATTCAAAACACAAAACGAAGACGTAGTTGGAGACGGAGAACGGACTGAAACTTAGTACCCGAGGAAGACAGATGTGAAGCAGTTATACCACCAAACTTGCTAAAGCTGTCGAAAATTCGCAAGATATTGTGAGATCGAGTTTTTAAAAGATCTAATATCTTAACTAGGTGAAGATGAGTGTGAATCAAGTTGGACAAAAGTCTAAAAAAATACAGTATTGTTCTGAAAAACCTGGGAAAATAAGGGAATTTCATCAAGAGCTCTTCAATGCCACCCTGTATCACTAGGACAGACCCCGTACATGGCCGGTTTTATTGTGCAATGTTGTGATTTCCCGTTTGTTACGTTACTGCATTGTTGAAGGTCCTTGGCTATATGAGTAAAGGCGGTGTGGCCAGTGTAAACAGCGCGGGAGTACTTTAACAGAAGCCAGTTCTGTTTTTCGACAACTAATCCGGCCGTAAACCAGTGGTTACCCCGGAAACTTTCCAGAAAGCAGTTAACGCCTGGCTGTTCATCAGCTAATCTATGCTGCTTTGGGTATTGAACAGATTTGACAACACACGCACAGTGAATCAGAATTCATTTTTTTAAATGCCTTTCTTTCGTTCATTTATTTTCGTTGCGGAGACTTTGAAAATACGAAAAGATGCTTTGTATATTGGAAAGTGTCCTCGTATCCATGTAAAGCTGCCTCAATTGTCAAAACGTGGATTCCTTACTTCGTGAAAATGTGGATTCTTTCGACGTCAAAATGTGGATTTCTTACTGTGGTACTAACACCTTGTTACAGGTTTTTGTGTTGAGAAACACCGGCCAGAGCGAACCCAAAGTCATACCCAAACAAACTGGCTACTGACAGTTTTAGTGCTTGCAGGAATTAAGCCTTACTCAATCGTCACACTGCCGAGATTGATACACCACAACAGAGTCGTTCATCCCTTATATAAAAAGTAAAGTTCCGCCTACCCTCTTCGTTCATCCAGCAATTTGTAAGACAATCAAGATTAAACTCTACAGGACAGAAGAATGCTGAAGTGTGACTATTCACAGATTGTTCAAGATACTCACAGGGCCGTCGAGCGAATATGTGGGGCCTGGGACAAAATTCTTGGCCAGGGATCCCTGCTCCAATGTCTTTTCGTTCCCTTTCTTGAAACTGTGGGGCCTGGGACAAAATTCTTGGCCAGGGATCCCTCCTCCAATGTCTTTTCGTTCCCTTTCTTGAACCGGGGCCTGAAGACACTAGAAGGGACTGATTGAGGCTTTGGGATGTGGGATGGAGTTAAGGTATATACAGAACTATCGTTTGGGCAGAAAGAACTCAGTTAACCAGGCTGAAATCCAGGCATTAATAATTATGGACTTCCGTTATCCCATTGACCATTTATAACATGACTTCGTCCTTACGTTTACTCCGGTTCCTATTCTGCTCTTCCTTCGAAAGCTGGGTCAACGATTTCCGCATTTCAAATTGAGATGGCCAAACAATGTGTTCGGGGACCTCGAAACTTGTATAATGAGACAGCGGACGCAATGATCGGCAATGAGACAGTGGAAGCGCTAGCAAAAGAAGGCCCACACTATCGGAGATTAACCCTCTTCCCTTACCAATCACTTACTCGAAACTCTAGCGAAGGGCGAACTGCTGGACAATTGGCAGAACTTGTGGGGCACAGCAGCGATAAGATTATACCGGCGTATTCTTTCATGCCTAAAGACTTTCTCAAGAAGTTTATTCATTGCCATCCAAATTCGCTCATGTCCTGACAGTGCAGGGAACGTTTAGACAGATCAAGAAAAAGTTATCACCATCCTACGAGTGGGGCAGTATACTAGAATACCAAGAACACATTCTCAGGACGTGAAAGGACGTGCAGCCCAAGCGCCCGAGAGGACTTCATGAGGGAAATGATTCCAGCTGGATTTTCTTTGGACATTCTGATTCACTCAAGTTTGCAAGTTCTGCTGTGCAATTGTTGCAGACTTTGCTTGGGTGGAGAATGAGACCATCAATTCTCTTGGATCGTGCGTTCTTGTCAACGTGTGATAGTCTAAATCTCTTTTTTCCTGTGTTGATTACTGTTTAATGTTGCTAACTTTGTAAGCAATACGCTTTTTGATGTAGTTAAAACCCATTTTAAAAATTGTATTTGCTATGGATAACAGTGTTATTGCTTGGGTCTTCATTCATACCCCCGCTGATCTTGTGTCTTCATACCCATGGAGAATCGAGACCTGGTAGACGGGTTGTTGGTCGTGATTTTGTTACCTCCCCTCTTCGCTCCATGGGTCCACTTCCCCATGGGTGTCCCAGGTTGGGTAGGTGAGTGACGAAAACTTAAAAGAGAAGCCAAACTAGCAGGTTGCTAAAAACAACACAGATGCTAAGAGGCTCAGTTGTATTCTGATTTGTAAAAAACAGCAACACAGAGAAGCCACCACGCACCATCCCGTTTGTTCGTCGAGTCCACGTTACACAACTTGATTTCAGCAGTCTTGTGCCTTTAAAACATGAAATGTCCATTTAAAGAGTTCTTCAATTGCAATAAATGCCTCATTTTTCTACTTTCGCCATATCTTATACTTAACTTCGGATCTTTAGGTTGGGGGTGGGGACCGGGGTGCCCAACTGGCCACGCAGGTAACGTAGTGTGTACGTGAGCTGTTTCAAGTCTTTTAACTGTACACCTTTTTTTATTATTGTGCACACTTTTTTTGTTTTACTCGATACGCATCTTTTTTTTTTTTTATTAAATAAGGACACATTTTGCTACTCTTGGTTATGACACGTCCGGTTTCATTTTTATAATAAAAGCTGGCATTTTATGCCACGTAAAACTCTACAACTGCGGTTCCTTTCGACTCATCCAATTTTCATAGCTTAATTTTTTTTATTGTAAATACTGCATCTTGTTATCTGAAGAACAGTGTGTGTCTCATTTTTTTTCAGTTGTATAAATTAACTTCAGGCCAGGTGTCAGTGGCTGTTAAGTTTATACATTAACCATGTAACCATTTCTTTCTTTACGAATAAAGGTGCTATTATTATTATACTAATTTTGGAATTTGTAGTAAATGGGGGGGGGGGGGGGGCCGCTGGGACAACGCCTGTTGACACCTACAAAAGGGACCATGACAGATATATAATATTTGACTTCAAAGTTTTCACGGTTGCGGGCTTTTGCTACATGTTTACTCGTTTACCCAGAATTCGTGTGTCCTCCGAAGTCTCCCCAAGTGTCCTGACGTGCTCAATACTTGGTTAATGGTCGT
>JAHWFP010034984.1:0-19337 GCA_023313725.1 Lithobius niger | reverse complement strand
CAGGTGTGTGCATGTCTAACTTGCCGACGTCCAGTCCGGCTGAATGCTAATGCCCTTTACCTCAAATGACAGCCTTGTTTCCGTTTATCGGCCGTTCCGCGGTGTTGTCGGCAAATAGGATTTTGTGTTAATGCTAAGATGTGTAGATGTTTCTTATTGGATTACAATATTGTAAGTCTTTCACAAAAGAAATGTGCATTGCGTTGCAAACCAACCAATTTGGATGTCCAATGCAATCGAAAACTGATGTGCAAACGCCGCATATGCTGTTAAATGTGGGTGGGAAATCCTTTTTCGGGTAAACTCACTGGTTTTTCGTTGGACGGCATGTGCTGGGTAAACGGTGTGTCAAGGCTTCTTATCCCCCCCCCCCACACCTTCGTAGGCAACGGCAGCCGGCGCAGACTAAATAGATCACAGAAGCTGCTTCGTAAGTGATTCAGTGGGCCTGACCGGCGCTATCTGGAGGGAGGGAAAAAGTAGGGAGGAGGGAAAATAATACGAGAGAGTGTAGCTACTGCTGCTGCCGCGTGTCGTCGCTAGTAATCCTCGCTCGCGGACGATCCTTGATAATGTAAATAAACCTTGGGTTCATTGTGCAAGTGTTGACTGGTTACATCAAGGACCGCCGGTCCTATTGTAAGCCTCAGCATGAACTTCCACGTTAAACGTCAAACTTTGAAATCCTATAGTCTTGCTCAGAATTGACATAGAACAACGAAATTCGGTATTTGGGGTCGTATTGGAACTATTTTACTGCATTAAAAATTTAAATGACAACAGTCAAACCGTTCGACGCCCACAGTATGGCCATGTCTTGTTGTTGTTGGGACTCTTTGCCCTCACCTGGAGATCGAACTAATGAACCGATTTTCAAATTTTATAGCTTAAAACGTAGGCATGGAATGGCCTAGAGCCTTTTGAATACTATTTTAATGTGACCACAATATTGTTTTTGTTGTTGTTGTTGGGGAAAATTTTGCTCTCATTTTGAGATCGAACCAATGAACCGATTTTCAATTTTTATAGCGAAAAATGTAGGTTTTAACAAGGACCAGGGCCTTTTGAACATTATTTTAATGTGACAAGAGTATTGTTGTTGTGGTGAGAGATTTGTTTCGGACTACCAATGTTGAAACCATGCCATCCCAACAAAGTCCCACTGATGACGTCACGTAGAATTCAAGTCCAAGATTAAGATGGCGTCATATTTTAACAACCCATTGTAGCTTAAAAAGTAAATCCCATTGTCTGTTGACTGATGTTGTGTGACCAATTATTGTGACAATACGTAACCTACAAATTGCCTGTAGTTAATCGTAATGGCGCGAGCTCGCTTGGTTTTCTACCTGGTGCTCTCAACAATTAGGAGGTGAACCGAGTTTGAATTCATGTTGTTGTTGTTTTCTTGTGTTCTTGTTGGGGATATGTTAAATAGGGCCTTAGGGCTGCGGGTAGATGGCCAGGAGTGGTTAACGCTCGTTAAACCCTTTGAAACCCTTTGTAAAATTTTCTCCCAGAATAGACACAGACCAACGGGCCGTGTCATAACTATTTCACTGCATTAAAAATTGTATTAACAACAACCGATGCGTTTGACCTTACCTCCATAGCATCGTCATTTCTTATATTGTTGTTGTCGTTGTAAAAAAAAAAATTGCCACCGCCCGGGTCTGAAAAATTCCGAACAAATACAAATGCCGCATGCTCAGGTCAATTTTTTTAGTACCACTCCTGAGAACCATTTAATTAACTTTTAGTAGCCATCACACGCACGAAAGGAAATCTAAGCTAGCCGTCGAGTTGATTTCAGTTTTTGTTGTCTTGGACTTGGTTTCTGAAAAGACGGTAAAATAGCAACACTTTTATATTGCAGTCTAATGCCATCTAGCGACAGAGATGCTTATAACCCAGTAAATAAAGAATAAACCACAAGGTAAAGGGTAAACGAAGCAAACAATCTGCGTTAAAGACTGACCTATACCATGCGCCGTGGCTGTTTGCTGTGACGTGCATATCACGTGACGGGGCTAGGCCAATCAGACGGCCAAACAGCCGTTGTTCTCGTTTGTCATTGGCTAACTCATGGTGACGTCACGGCAAACAGCCATTTCGCATGGTTTAGTGAGAATTACTAATCAGAGAAAGAAAAGCCATATGTCCCCTTTGGCCACCACTTGGATAGAAAGGGTTAAACAGTTACTAAGCTCATCTGAGGCCTACACAGGGTGGTTAAAAAAAAAACTGCCGACCCCAAAATTTTTCTAAGTCAAATCCGGTGGGGGAAAAAAAGTGGAAAATAGGACCAAGTTTTCTGGATGGAACGTGCGATTCTAAATCAAATGAAGTGGTCCCCAAATTAAACTTTTTTCAGCCACTATGTAAAAAAAAAATTCCTAGTTGACACCCCTCAGAACCAGGAGAAAACAGACAAACAATTCTAATGTAACGGGACGAGTTTTAAAAGTTGAAAATTACCTCTAAACCTTCACAATGTTCGACCCAGGTAACATTTACATGGCGGGCTAAGTACTACACGCAGGAACCTGTGTGCGCGGGGGGGGGGGCCGTCCCCGCCGGGTTCCCCCATCTCCAGTCCACATTCCAGCTTTTAAAGAGTTTGCAACTTCATGTTCGACTAGAGAATATCATTAAAACGTTGTGTTGTGCGTACGGAAAGGTGATATCACCAGGAAGAGAGTTCGCAATAACTTTTTTTTTCACCGGATTTGACTGTCGTCAGTCTTTTGTGGACCACCCTAGTGTCTACTCCGGTAGCGCAGTGGTTAGAGTGACGGCGAAGTATGCGAGACGTACTCGGTTCGAGTCCCAACCGGAGCAGTCGTCTTGTCTTTCGTTTTCAGATTATTGTATCTTGTATTCTCACAATGCCTTTGGTGAGGAGGGGCGAGAACATGATTAATTACAGACTAGCACCTGAATTTCAAATCGAACTACCTTAGGATTTATTTTCTGCTTTGTTCAGATTGAGGTTTTAACTTTGAAGCTCACCTTGCTGCTAATAGAAAAAAAAACATAAATATTGAAATTGTTGGAAAAGATTTGTTTTGCAGGGCTCTGGGGGAATTAAAACACCCTTCCCCCTCCCTAAGGTGTAACCCCTGTTTCGCCGAATCAAATTCTACGGAATATTGATCAGTGCCTTAATCTTCGGCGAACGGGAAATTCCTCTTTCGCTTAAAACTTTTTTTTTTTTCCAAATTGCCTTGCACGCTTGCTTCGGCAAACTACACAACATCAGAAAACGCAACTAAATCAAACAACTTCCAAGTAAAAATGATGCTATAACTTCTCCATGTTAAAGTTTTTACGAGTATTTCGATTCGGCGAAACGGCACCCTCCCCAGATCCCTTTGGGCCCCATTTTAAATTCCAATTCGCCTCCCCACCCACACCTGCCCCAACCCCCCCTCGGAACAAAACTCCTGGCGGCTAGGGGTATATATTCTACATTTTGGGCAAGCTGAATTTGGGGAAAAAATTTGGCAGAATTCTGTTCATTTTCGTGTGTTTTCTTCACTGTTTTGGTGTTTAGGTAATTATTTGGGGTAGAATTCTTCCGTTCCATTCTATTTATTCCTGCTGGGTGCACCACGAAAAAGCGTTGTAGGCCGTATTGCTAATCAAGCAGGTAGGATATTACAAAATATAAACGTCAAAACATAATCGTCCAAATTATAAAACTCGATTTCCAGTTAGTTACTTCCAGATTGCCAGTTAGTTAGTGCTCAACTTTCTAATTGGCCTAGGACTTCACGAAGGTATACATACAATTGAGTCAGAAGGTAACTTAACACTTAGGGTTGATGATGCCATCGTTTCGTGTCAAATTACTCCCTTGCCTAAAAGGTGACTTGTAAACTACGTGTGTGTGCGTGTGGGGGGGGGGGGGGGGGGGTCGAGGTGAAGAAGAGGAAGGGGGAAAGAGGTAAAAGTTCCGTTTTGTTTCGAGTCAAAAGGATGACAGGGATCGGTTTGTATACGTTTGCTTGGAGCAGCTGTCCCTCCTACATTCCAACGCGTCACTTTGACCCGGGCCCGGCTAGTAACTTCGTCTCAATTCGAGGCGTTTGTCCGTATGTCTGTCCGGCCGTCCTAGTGTTTCTTGACACCCTCGTTCTGTCCGCCCTAAACAAGACGTGTGTTTTGGAAAGAAAGGGGGGGAGGGGTGAGTAGAAAGGGAGGGAAGGGCCTGACGAGACCATTGCCCGAGGGCTGTGCCACAGCTGACCCGCGTTTTTCATTCAAAACAGCCATAAAAACGTCGCCGTTGGGTTGCGAACAAACAGTAAACGTCAGTGGTACGACGCCACCTACCGACGGGCCGGGAATTTATTCGACTTTTTTTTGGACGCAGGTTTTGGGTCTGAAGGGCTGCCGGAGGGCCGGCCGTCCTGCCTGCCTACGAAGTTCCCATACACTCACGTTTTCCCGTGCGTCGATGGATTCGTTGCTGTTCAGCACTCTTTCTAATCCGACCTACTCCTCCCATCCTTCGTTCGGGACGTGACGTGGGCGAATTGAGAGTTTATGGAACCTTTGTTCGGGAAGTCGGAAGGCGTCGTCTCGCCTCCATCCTCAATGCTAGTTCACGCGCGTGCCAGAAAGTTGACGCCTTTTAGCGTTGGCGGTGTTGAATTGTTGTGAGTTTAATTCCGGATCTCAACAGTGAAATTACTCCACTCCAGCGAAGTTGCTCTGATGACGTCATTTGTGAAATCTTCATGACGTCATATTGTAACGACCCATTGTGACTTCAAACTTAACATTCATTGTTAGTTGGGATGATGCTTTGTGACCAATTATTGTAACAATATAAAGCAATCAAATTGCCTGGAATTAACGTATGACATCAGTGTGTAATGGCTCGAGCTCGCTTGGCCTTCTGCCCGGTGCTCCCAACAAAGAGGTATGAATCGAAATAGAATTCATTGTGACACGATCCTCCCATCGACCCACCGCCAAAGGTAATTTCGGCTTTAGCTAGCAATTAGACAAGTTTCCCTTATTGTCTCAATTCCCCCAACTTAAATTCAACCAGGACTAACCCTGTTGTCAGTGTGTCACGGCCGTAACCGCCAAATAAAGGCCGAAATCCATCATAATTCTACCTGACTCCGAGTAAGCCTAACATTTTATGGCATTCCATTTACGGCCAGGCGAATTCTGAGCTGATTATCGCTCCAATTTATAATTAAAACATCACTAGAACTGAACCACGATTATTTACCTTATTCCACCTGCTTGGTTTTTATTTGGAATTCACCTAACCGGTAGTTCCCCCCCCCCCCCCCCATGTTATTTAGCTTAGCAAGATCCTTAACCCTTTAAGGGACAAACGTAAATTCACCAGTCCAAAAAAAATGAAACTTGTTAAATTTGTGCAGCATTTATCAACCTAAAGACATGTCAACCGAAAAAAAAGCTGTTTTGTAAAGCTTTACTAGAAACTATAATGTTGTTTAAGAACCACAGCGTCCCGATGCACAGCAAAATAATAAAACGCACACTGGCATGTTGGATGGCAACAAACTCTAAATACCCGGATGCACAAGTAGTTTTTAAACTTGCCGGTAGATGGCACCATCATACGTCGTTTGCGTACAACACTGTCCGTTGTCCGAGAACGAAACTTCAGCGGCTATACTTTGTTCCACATTATGTTTTTCAGAAAACTGACCGTATGACACCACGTTTACTTCCACAACGAGTGCAAAAAATCCGTAATCATCCCATTCGTAAACTCTAACAGTAACTTTGTTGAGTCTACAAGTGTGATTTTCACATGATTTTGCGCTCTTAGTTAGTTTTCTGAAAACTTAATGTGGAACAAACTATAACTGGGAAATAAGTTGAATGTACAACGTTGTTTATAAACAACACGCTCCCTTAAAGGGCTAACTTGTGGTGTTGGTGTCGAGGAGCCGTCTAGTACTTATAATTGCCACAGACTCACCTGGCCTAGTGCCGGGAAACGCTTATCCCCCAGCCGACCTTGCGACACGGGATGGCATGTGAAGCGAAAATTTATAGCTCCTGATTTTCATAAGTTGCGGTTAAAGTTTTTAAACTTCAAACATCGAATTAGAGAAGACGCACGGTAGCAACTGCACTGGTCATTTCATTGCAAAGGGAACCCCCCGGTTACAAATGATGCTAAATAGTGGCCGATCAAGAAGCTCTCAAAGCTCCACCCGCCTCCCTCCAAACTCGTGCTGCTTACGTCAGCTCGGTAGCATTCTATCTCTCTCCTCTCTTCACTTGTAGTGTGCTATTCGGGTGTTCGGAACTGGCGATTTGCTGAATCGGCCGCTATCGTGCTGCCGCCTCTCGCCAATAATTGGCATTACATCCAAAAATTGAGTTTGCGCACACCGGAAGCTGAAGAGTGAGAGAGAGCGAGAGGATAGCCATATATAGGAAAAGGAGGGGGAAGGGAGGGGACAAAAAAGGAAACGCACTCCAGAGAGGAAAGTGGGGTAGACGTCGACTGAACTGAATTTTGGTGCTTTCTTCCATGATTTGTCTTCTAAGGAGGTGGATCTGGAGGATGAGCCGCGTTGAAGGGAGAGGGGGAAGGAGAGCGACGAGCAGTGACTTTTGGCACCGTCGCTAATTAAGTTACAAAGTAAGCGTCGCTCCCCCGTTCAAAAGGTTGTAATTTATTCTGCGAGCCTCAGCTAATTTTCGGCCTCCGTATTCAGCAGGTGACTCGTGTTTCCTTCCTCCTTTTCTTGCACTCCTTCTTTCGCTCCATCCATTCATTCCCCTCGGGGGTGGATGGAACGAAAAAAGTGATGAGGTTTGTTGGGGGCAGAGGTTGGAGGGGAGGGGGGAGAGGAGGTTTTGGAGAAGGGAATAAGGCGACGTGTGTGTGTTAGAGGCGCCGCCGTAGGGTGAAAGGTTTTTTTTTTCACCTTCGCGTCGTATTATTATTGTTTTTAATTTGCGTTCGACAGTTCTCTTCTCCCTTCCCCTCCCCCTCCTGTTTCTCTCCCCCCCCCCCCACTCCCTCCTCTCCCCACGTGTCTTGTCTTGGCTGTTGAAGACGTGTCGTCTTTAATCTCTTGCATGTTTTATTAATGAAGTAAAGTTATTGTCAATCTCTGTCGCGAGAGGGGGGTGGTGGGGGAGGGAGGAGGAGTCTTCAGGGAGTCGTGCAAACGACCCAAGTTGCACGTAACTTAAATTTAAATCTGGCAAAACTCCTGCACGCGCTATTTTGTATAAGCTGAAGTATGTAAAACGTGGAATTAATTAAATATTCTGTATAGCATGGGAAAGAAAAAGGAGTTAAGTTTTCAGTTTTATTTTTTGGATCAATGTACACAGACAGTAAATAAAAGTAACATTCCCGCACTCCACAAGAGCAGAACAGAAGAACTGAGGAAAAATATTTCCAACAGTTAAAAAAAAAAGGATTGCGTACGAGAAATCATTTAAGAAATGTATAAAAATGATAATAATACATATAATTTGTGGTTGTGTAGGTTCAAGTAATCACACCCTGAGAGGTAAGAAACCACAGAATATATTTACGTCAATACAAAAAAAAAAGATGAAACAATAATTAAGGTAAAACAAAGATCACTAAAACACGTTGATCACGATAAGAATACGAAATTAATCGCTTAAAAAATATCAAAATTCAGATGACGACATTCAAATTATTTTAAGAAAGATCAGAACTGGCTGATTAAGTTTTACTTTTTTTAATCCAACATTCAATTTTAAAACGGGTTGCCGTTACGAGTGGAGCTAATTTTAACACATGATTTTGTGTTCTGAGAAGCATGCTGAGCGGCCGTTCAGGCAGAAGCTTTTCCCGTGGTTTACGTTTATCGTAACGAACTATATACGATTTGAAACAATAAGTTCTTCAACTTCGGAGGTTGCCCATGCGCGAGTCTGCAGTTTCCACAGGAATTGTCGCTTTAACGATGGTAAATGGTAACGATGCCGCCAGTTTTTATTTCAACTTTCGTCTCCGACGAGCACCTGACACGTGCTGCCTTCTGTTGCCATTGATGAAAGCAGGTATCATTTTATAACATGTTTTCATAAAAGCGTGACTATCTACTAATCTACCCTGCCTCTAGCAATTCTAAATAAATGGATGCTGACGTCACTTTTGATGCAATCGGTAGCTGAACATTTCGGTGAATGCTTATTGAATTAGTTATTGTGTGCGAGGCGTATCTTGAGTCCTGCAAGTATTTTGTGAGCAGCTACGTCTTCGTGGAGGGGGTGGCTTTAATCGATGGCCGCCATTGTTTTTGTAACCATCTTGGATATCAACAAGGTACTCTGCTATTGGAAACGTACAATCGATTATCTGTGTTCGTTCTACGGAGAACTCAAGATAGGCCGCGGACACTATAAGACTTCTTCAATCCCGGTTTTTCGTGCACTCCTGACGCTAATCCTTGTTAGATTAGCTTAATCCAACAGAGAGGCGTTCAGGAATAACAGTTGTTTGAAACGAAACTTTAAGATAAATTGTGAGACCACTCGATCCCCGTTCCTAAACCGTCTTGTCTTTTCGTATTACCCGGAGCTTTGGCTTGTGGCTCAGGTGAGCAGAATCCGAGTTTCATTCATTTAATTCGCCCAAGTTCGGATCCAAATTTCCCCTGGCGCTTTTAATGAATGACCGCTGGTCAACCAGCCGATTGGGTGGAGCCAACCGAGTGGTCTGCAGCTTGAGCCAGCCTGGGGCTCGCGTCTAGCTCCCGTGGCCCGCGGCCGCCCTCTCGTGGCGGTCAAGAGGATCAACTGAACCGGATGGGGGATTTTTAAAGGTAGGACACAAAAGGGGATATCGGGGATGAAGAGAACGGCGGGAAGATGAAGACAGGCTCTCAAGAATTCGTTCAAAAAAAAAAAAACTACGAAAAATGTCATATAGAAATAGCGCAGTGTAAAATTGGATGTCGTCTGCAGGGATGGAGGATTGAAAAAAATTTGACGGGTGATCAGCGTCGCATTACCAGGAGCGACCAGGAGTTGTCTCCAACACAATTCTACCCAATCAATACAGATGCAAACCTATTTACGTTGCCTTTTGGACTTATATGTCAGACTGCCTGAGCAGGTAATCGAACCTACGACCTTTTAAACCAAAGGCCGAGGTCCTACCGCTGAGCCATGGATGGCCTCAGTATGGCTCAGAAGTAGGACCTCGGCCTTTGGTTTCAAAGGTCGTGGCTTCGATTCCCTGCTCAGGCAGTCTGACACATAAGTCCAAAAGGCAACGTAAATAGGTTTGCATCTGTATTTATTTAACTCGTTTATTTTGCCTTGTTAAGCCTTTGGCTTTTCCGTCCTTAACTCCATATTAGCTACCAACCTTGCACCTGGAACCAGTCTTGAGGTAACTACAAGGGGCACCGGAGTAAAAAAACAAATGTCATCTTTAGTCGAGCTAAGGCTGTGAGAACGGATTACTTAAGCCTAAAAACCGTTGTTTTGTCCAATACCTTGCGCTTCGAAACGTATACTAAGGTTGCAAATCAAAAGGAAATAAGATTTCTCTACCTGAGAATTGCAGCAACTGCCAACCAATCTTGACAAACTGCGCTAATGTTTTACCTCCGCGTATATGTAGTGCCCCTTGCAGCTAGTTCAACGACTGGGAACAGAAACTAACTCAGCAGTGAATCAAGTGTCATTGTCGCTGCTGTATTGCATAAAATCTTCCAACGGCCAAACATTCTGCCAGTCCACCATCCGTATGTCTACAGAACTTTGATTAATTTTGTAATTTTGTAATTTGTAATTTTGTAAAACGGTGCTCACCTCTCAACTCGCAGTGTCACGGATTACCATATTATAGTGTCCGCGGCCTATATCTTGAGTTCGCCCCAGAACGAATACAGGTAATCGATTGATAGCAGAGCACCTTGTTGATATCCTAGATGGTTACAAAAACAATGGCGGTCGTCGATTAAAACCGCTCCCTCCAGGAAGATGTAGCCACTCATAAAATACGTGCAGGACTCAAGATACGCTGCGCACACAATAGGAACGAATCCTGTTTAGGCTACACGTTGTTCAACCTAAAGTTGATAAGGAAAGACTTCCCAAATCCAGTTACGTTCTAGGTAGTGAGTTTTATTTACAATTCCGTGCTCACAGAAAATATGTAACGTTTGAATGAGATGTCATCATTTAAAAAAAAATTTCTCAGATGGTTATTTGATCTAAACCCATCTACCTTAGAAAAATTTGTTCAAGTTTGTGAGTTAACTTTTTTAAAATTAAAATTGTTTGTTTCATTTTGCATTATTTGTTTCTTTCTGCAAAGCATAGTTGTGCCATCCATTGTTTTTCTTTGGATTAGTCATGCGTTTTTTTTTAATTTGCTCTTTGTAATTTCACCTAAATTGTTTTTTCTTCCTTTTTGTTTTTATTTTATTGTTGAAATATACATAATAATTTCTCGTATGTAATCCTGAGTTCTGATTGTTGGAAATATCTATCCTCGGTATTTGTTTGATTTGCATTTTTGTGCGACTAGGCCCAATCCACACGCGGGCGTCTGCTCTTGTGGTGTGTGGGTATGTTGCATTTTTAACTCTCCTTGTATACAGCTTCTAAATAATAATAAACTCACTCACTCACTCACTCACTCGCTCAAAATGCTGCATGACACGTATTTAATTGGTCTTTGTAATTTAATAGATTTAAAAGGGTCATTTTATCGTAAGAAACAAGTGCAAATCATGTTATTTCCCCTTTATAAAGCCACGTGCATTTCAAATTAGTGAGACATGGCGTGTTTCACCCTGGCATTCAAAACGACAGAGTACCAACAACCATAACACATTTTTTCCCCATCCAAGACATTCGTGACCCATTGTTAAAATTTCATTGCTTATTTCGTTGCCCTGGAGAAAGTCCGAAGTTTTCCCCGACCGCTATTCGGAGGCAAAAGCGAAAATACTAATTACGGTCCCATTTGCCTTTTGTGTCGTGACAATAGAGCGGACCGAAAAGAGCTACACACTCGTAAATTGGAAGGAAACTGATTTCCTGTTGCACAGCCAAACCATGCTTCGTCGCCCTCTGTCGGTCGCACCATTTATTAAACAAAAGACATTTATTATGGATGGTCCAGCTTGACTTTGCCGTTTGTCACTTGTGGTGAACGGACGCAGACAGTCGCACAGACAGACAGGCGGATGGATGGGAAGGCGGACCAACAGGCACGTGACCGCAAAAGAGATGGTAGGATGAGTGCCGTGAACATTTGTCACCACATCTTCCGTTGTTGGGATAGTTACTAACAGGCTTTTACAAATTCGTATAAATGTTGCATGCACTGGCGTCAATGTTGTGACCGCCGTGGCCCTATACGAGATGACTATGGGACAGGCCGACACACGGGTGCCCACCTTCCCCCGAAGGCTATTAGGATCCCCCCCCCCCACATTTATTTTCGAAATCTTCCTCCTTCAATTTGTGGGAAAGCAGGGTCGTAGTGAAGGGCACCTAGTTGTAGGGGAAGCCTCCCCCCCACGTACATTATAACCCTGGATGCAGGCTAAAAGGAAGGCTAAAGCAAAAGGGAAGGCTAAAAGGAAAACCACTTCTCTCCTCCTCGCGCCCGCATTGAAAATGCACTCTCCCACTCTGCCTGCATGGAAACAGGATGCAGGCATGAGTGGTCGATCAACTCAATAAAGGTTCAATCTGACAAGTCGTCGGGCCGGACAATCACTTCTCCCCTCCTCGCGCCCGCATTGAAAATGCGCTCTCCCATTCTACTTGCATTCAAAGAGGAGGCAGGCGTGAGTGGTCGATCAAGTCGTCGGGAAGAGTGCCGGAAAAATGTCCCGGGAAATGTGTCCGTAAACTTAAGTCATGGCCGGCCCCATGCATAGCACGGGCTTCCTCTAGTTTCGACATAAGATTTTGCCAGCTAACTACGAAATTCACAGCCGTGCATAAAAGTACTTCGGAAGGGGTCCGACAAAGCCAGATAGAGCGTCTGGGGGAGCAGTGTAAGCTCCCCCAGTAGGGTCCGAGCCCCGGAAGCTGAGAGAGCTTACGCAATTTTAGTGCTATTTTTAGTACTTCTTTCTGGCTTCCCGTGAGCACATTTTGCGAGAGTTCCGTGGGAATGTGAGAGGAGCGAGCAAATCATAACCGAGTGGGTAGTAAGCGCCCTGGCCACTAAGCCAAGAGGATATGAAGCTAAGATAAGCCTCCAACGTATAATATACATGTGTATACCTACGATCGGCATCGACATCACTTGAATGAATTTACCGTACATTTGTTTTTATGAGGTTGTTGGTTATTTTTTTTTTTTTTTTTTTTTTTTTTTGTGGGTTTGGAGGAAGGTGTTATATTTTTAATCGGTTGATACCTGGCCGTAAAATTACTTCCAAGTGCTCGTTTTTCTCCCCAATAAATTCCTCCACCCCTCCTGGTCTACCGTCTTTCTGTACTTAACGTATAGCTCGTTGCGTTTATCCGCCCCCCCCCCCCTCCCCTTCTTACTCGCTTAATCTTTTAATAACACACTTGAGCTCGCCCGTTGTATATTAACGTCATTACGTTCCGTTATAAATCCAGAAACAGCCCCACAAAAAAAAAGGGGGCAAAAAAAAATTTCATTTGTCTGATGGGGAATGTGGGAAATATTTCCCTACTGTGTCTCAGCCGGCAGTCAATCATTCTTGTACTTCTCTCCCTTCTTTCTTCTCCCCCCCCCCCCTTTACATGAGGCCCTCTCAGCATCATTACGTCCTTTTTTTCCCGTTTTTCTCTGTAAACCTATAAACGTCGTATATCTTTTTTTCCCCCCTCTTTGCCATGATTCAACACAGTTAATTGCGATGATTTGACAAGACTACGCTGGGGTTTTTTTTTCTTCTTTTTCTTTCCTCGCTTATTATTATTGCTTTTAGTTTTATATTTTTTTTTATTCCGGCGTTCGTTAGTTTTTCATCCCAAATTTTGTTATTTTCTCTCCTCTTTTCTTCTCCGCCGATGTCATCGAGTTGGTTTCTCGTTCTCATTTTTATCGCAGTTCGATTTGAATTCATGTTTCAGCATTTTTCAACCTCATCATCAACCTCCCCTCCCCCGCCCCTTCCCCCTTCCCCCCCTCCTCTTCACCCCCGCCCCCTCCCGCTTTCCCTTTCCGCCCACGCAGAATGCAATTGGTTTTCACGAAGATAGAACACAATAGAGGAGGATACTTTCTCTTTCATCTGAAAATAATTGATGCAAAGCGAGGTTAATATAAAATGTCAAGACTTCATCTTTTCGGAGTAAATTTGTGTTCCATTTCGGTCATTATAATTTCGCCGAGGCCGGACTTCTACTCCCCGTGTCGTGGATGGATGTAGAGTATACGAGGACCCTTTTCGTTTGAAAGGGAAAATAATTATTGGGGAGTTGGTATCTAATTAGTTGGGCTCGCTTTCCACCGGCAGAATGAACGAAGAAGGGGTTTGTGTTGCCCGAAGGATGTTTTCGGCTACCATACTGAAAATTTGGATTGAAAAGTTGGTCAAAGTGATTAAGTTCGGTATATGAATTTTGAGCTATTTTTGGACTGAAATCTTGTTTCGTATCGTGACTCGATTACGCTCTGTTGGATGCTTTCGGAATTATTATGGTTTATAAGCTGAAGTGTTTCGGAGACGAGCAATCTGAGAATTGTGAAATATCCAGTAATAATGCGTAATGGAAGTAATATTGAAACATTAAAATTTAAAAAAGGTATATCTTTTTTACCCACCACAACTCAAAGGAGTTTTTTAATGATAAGACCTAAACATGGCATTTGCAAACCATTCATTTGCTTTGAAGACTATACTACACGCCATGGCTGTTTGCTGTGACGTGCATATCACGTGACTGGGCTAGTCCAATCAGACGGCCAAAACAGCCGTTGTTCTCTTTCGTCATTGGCTAACTCATGGTGACGTCACGACAAACAGCCATTGCGCATAGTTTAAATGAATCCCATGCGACCGTCGCTCGATCAAGGCACTTGGCCCGTTCGTTCTTTTAAGTTGTAGCCAATTTATTTAATAAAAATGAATTTCTACCCTACCCTATATTCGATCTAGCGTCAGAGCCGTCCTCTATACATCACGAATATTTTTACCACTGTGAAAATATGTGAAATGTAATGAGTTAGCCGTACCCAGTCCCAGTGTGACAATAGACTTACACTTGCAAATTCGGATTTGTGCAACCTTTGTTCCCAACATGCAATGCACTGTTAAAAATTTCTTGGCGCATGCATGTTTCTGCCACTTTTGCAATTGATGGATTTTGGAATAGGCAAAGCAATAACGTGTGCAGTACTGGTTAAACATTACGTAGTGTTTTTTTGTTTTTTTTCAATTTCATTTGAAACTTTAAACGATTAGAATTGTAACAATAGAATTCAGCAGATTCGACGCGTATGCCCAGCCTAGGCCTAGGCCAAGACCAGGGCCGCGATATTTTTGCGGGTCTCTGTCCCAGGGCTATGTACTTTTGGGGGCCTCGGAGAAGCCCCTAAACGCCGTCCGGGCAGCCCCAAACAGCAAAATGAGTACATGGAAACACGGGAAAATACTAATAAACATGGACGTGCACACAGCGGGGGAGGAAGGGGCGCTAGCCCCTGCCCTCATGGCAAAGGGCCTTTTTTCTGAAAAAGAAATGCCCCGTATTTGCTGGAGCTGTGGTGCAACAGGGTAAAAAAGACAAAAGAAGGACAATAATAGTTAAGAAAGTGGCGCAACGAGGGCAGAAAAAGTTAAAATCTCCAAAGCTTTCTTGAAGGAGGCCCAGGATAGTGGTTTAGCCTCAACCCTTAGAATGGTTTGGCCTCGTCCCCTAGCCCAAACGCCGACTAAAATAAAAGCAGTCACGAAAACATATTTCGACGGGTATACGTAAAAATTATTAATTGGAAATAACATTATTAAGGTCATATTAACCCATGTGAGCATCTTATATAAGATCTTGTAAGATCCTTTAAGTTCTTACAGGGGTCCTGCAAGATCCTGAGGATCCTGCAGATCCTGCAAGGTTCTGCAAGATCCTGTAAAATCATCTATAGGATCCAGCAAGTTCTTGTCAGGATCTTACAGTATCCTACAAGACCTTGCATAAGATTAGGTGCAAGATCCTGGTTGGTATACAAGATCCTGCAGGGTCTTTCAGGATCTTAGTAGGATCCTACAGGATCTTGTACCAAGATCTTACAGGACCTTACAGGATACTGTAAGTGTTGCTCTTCCTGTAAGAACTTAAAGGATCTTAAAGGATCTTGCATAGGATGCTCACATGGGAGGAACTCCAAACGTTGTTCAAACGTACGTAAATGCTAGAAGCGCATTAATTTTCCTGTTCTTTTATCCCTCGTTTGAAACTTTTCACTACATTCACTTAAACCCATTTTACGAAACCCGTATACGCCTGGGATGCACGACAATAGTGCGCGAGTATGTCTTTTGAACTAATATATAATAATAGCATCTCTCGCTCGGCCAAGTAAGGGCGCGTTTGCGGAACGATTCGCTTTTGCAACCTCAGTCGCAGCTAAAAGCCAGGAATCATCTGAAATCCCAACATGGCGGCGGTTTTAGCTATGCCGGCTCGCAACGAAAACGGTCAATAATGTGAATTCAGAATCGATTGGGAAAATGTTTCGTCAGGAGGAATTTTTTATCTTAGTGACGGATTATAAGACTGCAAGTATTTACTCAAACGATGGCGGATTTACCTAATCCAGGCAGGGTATAGTTACCTTGTCAATGACATCTTTAACATCGTGGTTAAAATCTAGCAGCGAGAATGCAAAGACGAGTCGTTTGCCAAAACACGCCCTAATTGTGATCTGTTCAACTCAATGGCTAGTTATGTTTGTTCATTCTATTTTTAAAAGTAATATGCACAGAAGGAAACAGATTTCCATGACCGATTTTCATGACCGTTTGGACTTCATTATCAGATTGCCCGAGTGGGGAGTAGCACCCGACCTTTAAAAACCAAAAGCAGTTAAGTTCGAAAAGAAATTCTTCACGATTTTATTTTGCAAAGCCGATTAGTAAGCCTATTTATTGCAAAATAAAATTCTGGAGTCATTCATTACCTTTTCAACTTTTGAAGAAAGTGGCTGATTTTTTAATCATGTGCCACGAAATATAAAGTTTTGATTTTTGTAGCCTGCACACTGTGTTTTACTGTTACGAAGGTTATCCAAGTAACCTGAATAAAACCGTTTATAAGTTTCTAGCGTTACTGTGACTTATTTCTGAAACTCAAGCAAAGAATTGAATTCTGAACATCACAGTTAGGGCGCATTTACGCAACGATTCGCCCTTGCATTCTCGCAGCTAGAAGCTAGAATCATCTGAAATTCCAACATGGCGGAGGTTTTAGCTCTGTCGACTCCCGAGTTGGGAAGAGACTGGGAAAATGTTTCGTCAGGACGAATTCTTTATCTAATTTTCTTGGATTAAAAGACTTAAAGCATTTACGCAAACGATGGCGGATTTAGCTAATCCAGGCAGAGTTGTTATCATGGCAACGACACTTTTGCCATCGCGATTAAATTCTAGCTGCGAGAATGCAAAGCGAGTCGTTGCGTAAATCCGCCCTTAGGACACGTTTACGCAACCACTCGCTTTTGCATTCTCGCAGCTAGAAGCTAGAAATCACCTCAAATTCCAACATGGCGGCGGTTTTATGTCTGCCGCCTCGCAACGAAAACGGCAAATAACGTGAGTTCAGAAGCGTTTGGGAAAATTGTTTCGTCATGAGGAATTCTTTATATTATTGGCACGGATTATAAGACTGCAAGTATTTACTCAAACGATGTCGGATTTAGCTAATCCATTTAGCGTTGTTACAATGGCAATGTCTCCTTTGCCATCGCGATTGAGTTCTAGCTGCGAGAATGCAAAGCGAGTCGTTGCGTAAATCCGCCCTTAATCGACCTAGCGAGAGTTGCTATAATACAGTGTTTTCTGTATTCGTATTTCCATCCTACGTAGCAATTCCTGAATATGAAGCCAGCGAACAGCGAAGTAAGTGAACAATTCCCACACCGAACTTTACAAGCGCATCTGGATAGCTCTGCCACCACGCGCGAGATTTGCTGCATGATAAAAAAAGCGGAACCGCGTTGTTGCAAAACGTGTGCAATTGGGTTTTTTTATGAAATGAAATTATGAAATTATTATGATTGTTTTTTTTTGGTACAGTACACGAAAAAAATGACGAAAGACGAACCAGACACGACAAGTGGAGATCCCTGCATGTGGATAAGGTTCGCACACAAAAAAAAACAACAAACGCAACATTTTATTTAAAAAAGAACGGAATAAAAACAGTAATTAATGTGGAAAACAGGGTTTCCAAAATCAAACAAGCATGATTAAGAACAAATTAATAAGAAAAAAGTGGGGAAAATGTACGAGTAGCTACTAGAAAACAATGTAACCAAATAAGAAGAGTTGTCAGTATTAACTCATAATGCTAAATAGCATTGCTTGTATAGCTCATAGGGTTTTGGTCTAACAACCACTTAAACAAATGTTTCTTGAACGATTTCAGCCCGGTCATAAGTTTAATTTCAGGACAGTTGTGGCTTTGGTGTTGCTGTGTTGCTCGTAAAGTGCTCGGGAACACTAGTCCTATAGATCGGGTACCGAATATCTTCGAAAATATTTGAGGTAATTTCATCTTCGAACTCATTTCTTCCATGCACGAAAGCTCCTTTGCCATGAAATTTCAAACAGATCAAAACGAAATTGCAAATGTTATCGTGTCTAAAACATTTGAGTCACAGGATGCGCTGATTGAGTGAGCGAAGCGAACGAAAATCGGCGTTTGTTAGCCAGTGTGAGCAAAAATTGAATTGAAGAAACTCAGTTCGGTGAAAGTGTTTGTTAGCCAGTGCGCATAAAAATTGGATTGAAGAAACTTAATTCAGTGAAACATCGACGTACAGACATGAGCAACCAAACCGTACCAGTGGTGCATCTAAGACCAGCCGTTCGTAGCGCGGGCTTCCTCTAGTATTTATTTAATATAAGATTAGACTTGATTCGAAAGATGACGGTGCAAAGCCAAGGCTTGCAAAGCACCCGACCGCCCCCCCCCCAAAAAAAAAAACCGAAGCAAATCTGTGCTTCCAATAGTCAAGTCGACCCTTGAAGCTATTAACAGACGGAGCCGAAAAAATATGCTCTGGAAGGGAGTTCCAAGGACAAGCAGTCCTTTCAGTGAAGAAGAATTGTCGCCAGTTAAGTCTTGAAACAAAACCCTGTAGTTTAAAGCAGTGGCCCCGGTAACTGTTGTAATTGCGGGTAAAAAAACTGGAAGGGTTGATAGAGAAGGAACCCGACAATAACTGATAGGTAAGAGTAAGATCACCCTACGTTCTACGTTCATTCTATCAACCGACTCCATCTGGCTGGACGACACAGAAGTTTCGAAACCGGAGAACTTGTCGAATGTCTTAATTAACGTAACTGAAATGCTGCTTGCCCGTTACCTTCACATAATTGCGTGTACTGATTTAATTAAAAACGTAAGAAACGTCCCCCCCCCCCCCCCCCCAACTCGACCCCCACCCCACTTCCCGTCACCATTCCAACAAACAAGCGGAGGCTCGGGAAGCAAAAGAGGAATTTTCGTAATCAGAAGAACAACACCAAAAAACACAGTAAGGAAAAAAAAGCTGCGTCAGAAAAAAGGTTTTATTGCAAATTAGACGTGTATGACAAACACTGAAATGCGGAGACGTGTTCAGTTCTTACATTAACTTTCTGCATTATCTTTTTACGTCATCTGCGTTATTTTTAACTATTGCAACGAAGATGGGCATTGCCGGTTCAGTTAAAAGCGACAAAATTTATCACTTCCCGGATGTGGTTAAAAATTACAAAATGAAAAGACGAAGGGGCGAGCGTCATTCCTCAAGACTTTAACGAAGTAATAAAGACCATTTAACAATTTAATTCTTGGCATAAAGTCAGTTTTGTGAGATTATTAAATTTTTGCCAGTCAGTCACTTTTGCTTCTTCGCCGGTTCCCGCCGTGCGTTTCTTTTTATTTCTTTCCTTTTTTCCCCCGTCCGTTTCGTATTTTCTTTTTTTTCCTTTCGTCTCCACTTTTCGACGACTTTTCTGATGATGAAGCGCTTTTGCTCTTCTTGAAACATGCAAAAAGATGATACGGCGTAGTGAATGATGCGGAGAAAAGCGTTCTTTTACCATCTCCGTTGCAAGTTTTTTTGCGTAAGACGTCAGCATTTCTGATGGCTGGCTTGCTCGCTGGTTGGTTGGTTG